>JAYMTA010003844.1:0-13540 GCA_036897625.1 Pelargonium cotyledonis | reverse complement strand
CGTACTAACTTCCCGCGAAGTTTTCGGGCCACCGTAAAAAATTTCCCAGGGGTAATTCTTAAAATAAAATTTTTATTATAACTTCAATTTCATGTTTATTATGATTTACTTTACATTTGAGTTAATTTTATAATTATGTAAAAATATGTGTTAAAATTAAAAAAAATTAATAACATAACGCTCTAATATGCATTATAAAACTATTTTTTGCTCTAATTTTTATAATATGTATGTATAGATTAATTTTTCTTTTAAAATATATTAATTTCAAGTAAAAAAATACAACAACAAATAAATCATATTAAGATTGTTTCAATGTGAATTATGAACAAATAATGCGATGATATAGCTACATAAACAACAATATTAAGAAATAAGTCATCCTTCTCAAAGTAATCAACGTACACGTGAAAGAGATTAAAAGTTACTTTCAACGTTTTACTTCATAGATTCAAATTAAATTTTTGTATGTAAAGTTAGTGACAACATAGATGCTAATTGAGTAAAAATTCTTAAAATGGGGACATAATGAGATAAAATTGAGCTCTCCCATCTTCCATAAAAACCATAACTCACACACATTGTCACAAAAGAAAAATAATCTAAATGGAGAAAATTTTGTTTCTTTTGGGATTTTCAACTCAAAACTATCACGCAAGGATCTTGCAATAATATATGGTCCTGTGTTGAGCACTGTCTTTGTGGGCCAATTTAGGACAAGCTTTTAGGTCCTTTTGGTTCTTTATAATTTGATACATTGCAGTAAGTTACAGATAATTTTTTTTATCAATATTTGTGATTCAAAAATAAGAAATACAGCTCAAAAACCTTATAGACAAGAATGAAATAGATCCCTTAGAATAGACCCGACTAATTCTCAGGTCGGAACAGTAAAACCCAACCTGAACCGCACATTTTCTCCGTAAAATCTACAACTCACTTGCCATCTCTATAAATCAAGTTCGAGCTATGTATTTTCAACTAAAACCCGGATAGAACAATTAAAAAAAATTACCTACTGAACAAGAACTTTAAGGTCATAGGGCGAACTAGTGAAACATCCAACATTGATTCAAAAAAACAAACTATTGAGAAGCCATATTTAGTCATTTTCCGAACAAATTTGTAATCCATCAACAAAAGTTTTTTTCTTTTAAGACACTGCAGACTTAGAAAACAATCAATATCACCTGCAATGCGACCTGCTTCCACGCCCGCAAATTTCAAGTCAAAAACCCAAGCTCGACTAAGAAAAAAGTCCAATGTTCATTTCCACTTTGTATATATTGCAATGGATCCTACCAATAAACCAGGAATTCCATATCTTAAACTCCAAACAAGACTCGGAAATAAATATGATGAAAAAGACCGACCCATTAAAACAAACGATAACTAAAATTTCTAATTCTTTTGTACTGTTTCTTGTCTGAGAGGGGAGTAGTGAAAACCAGGGTTTTTTGAGGAGAGGTGTAATCAATCTTCAAACTCGTGCATGTGATCCAAAAGATAGTTCGCAGCTAACTCCTCATTCTTGTTGCAGGCGAAGAACACCTCCAAAACAAGTGCTCTGTCAAATCCCATAGCTTCCAGCTGGAGAAAAAGAATAACAAAAATAAATAACCGTCCGTACAAAAACCTAGACAGAATGTGCCAAATCATACAAAATAATGTTCACGGAAACCATATCAAGGTGTACATCATCAATTAGAGCGGGCAATTCGGGTTTCTGGTAGGGTTGACAATACGTGCCCGACCCAAAAGAAGTACGGGTATGTACGGTTTTGATGTTACATTAGAGCTGTCCATTTAAGTTTCGGGTCGGGTTGCAAGTTTCCCATGTAAAAATGTGCTGGTTTGCCCGATCCAACATGAATATTTATAGGACCTTTTTTTTATCAGATGAGTGAGCTACACAACAAGGGTAGCTCTCCCCTATTAACCCAAATAACCCACCACATACCGTCAGCAGGGAGGCTCAAACCTGAGTCCTCAAAGGGAATTCAAAGTGCTTAGACAGCTTGGCCCAACCTGCCTTGGTTATCAAGCCTATTTTATGCAACATAAACCCGCCAAAATGTGGGTAAGATTAAAGGTGTTCATGCATATGGGTCTAAACTACCATCTATAGGTTACATACATATGTGTGGGATGGTGCAGATTAATCTGACCCGACCCAAAATCAATCAGGTCTATTCTATGCAATCCGAAAACGTGGGTTGTATTTCGAGTGCCTGCCGGCTTGGGTTCAAAATTGCCAGCTATAGCAGTAATCATATATACACGGTAATCAAATACATAAAAGCACGAGCAAAAGAACTTACGCGTTCAATAGCTTCACGCTCCTCAGGAGTAACAGTTACAGCCTGTGGCATTTGGGCAGCGAGTTCTCCTAGCGCATTCCTAAGAGATCATTGACAATGATCACTACAACCATTCATCTGTAACTAAGAAGTAAAGGAGCAATATATTAAAAACTTACCCCTCTCCGCCTTCAACGGGATCATTAATCAAGCGAAGGAAGTCAGCTTGATGCTCTTGAATAAGTCTCATTAGATGAGGATTCTGTTTCCCCAACTCTTGAAGCATAGGCTATCAACAAGAAGAGAATGAGAACAAGAATGATACCTAAGAAAGGAAAAAAAAAAAAAAAAACCATGAAATTATGGAGAGGGAAGGAAAGAACCTGCAATATTTGAGGATTAGCTTGAACCATAGATCGCAAAGTCTGAAACTGAAATAAGAGAAAACAATAAATCTCAAAATATATTGTAATTATAGAGCGCATCACAAGATGTACGCGAGAGAAAGAGAGATACTTGTTGACTGTTGCGTAGAAAATCTAGATTGCCAGCACCACCAGCACCGGCTCCCATATTGGGAAGGCCCTGTTGGAAAATTATACACGTTCATAAGATCAAACAATCAAACACATGATTAATCAGCAGTTATTGAATAGTAAGTACCTGTGGAAATAGATTTAAAGGATTTGCATTAGGTCCACTAGACGGATCAGCAGCAGGCTGTGCAGGCTGAGGCTGCACCGGAAGGTTTGCGGCTTGTCCACTAGCAGGTGCTCGTGCCACAGGTGGAATTTCAGCTTGCTCGGGAATTCCCTGTCACGTTTGCAATATAAAAACAGACAACATAACGTAAAATAAAATAAAAAAACAAGGAGAAGCAGATAAACAGATGTGATAAACTCTACAAAAGAATAACGGATACAAAAACTACCGAATAAGAAAGTGCGCTTACAGAATATAAATATTCAACAGCCCTCTCTGGGTTGTTGAAAGCAGCACGAAGAGCCCGAAGTACTGTATCCCTATCCCATGTCCCTCCACCCATATCAATAATTTGCTGGATTGTTCCCTCCAAGTTACTCCCAGCAACAAGATTAGATGCTGCCTGGCCATACACATCAGACTCTGATCTGTTTTATCAAATGCAAAAAATATTTAGAAGATACATAATGTGTTGAGCTATAAGTGGTAATAAGAATATAGGAGACCGCATCAAAAGGAAAAGATAAGAAAAAACTAATCATCTGACAAAATAGTTATTCTCCGCACAAATCAATTATAATGTGAAGTCAGGTGAGAATAAAAATTCATACACTGCAGTAGCTGAAGCAGGAGCAGGAGATGGAACGGGAGCAGATGCAGGCCTGCAAGGCATTGGAAGAATTAAACACAAAAAGTGATATGTGAACAAAATATGTTAATGCAAACAACTTAAACAATGAAAACTGAAATGTGTGACTCACGGTGCCGAGGTTGCTGGAGGATCTGCTGGTGCTGGAGTTGGAGAAGGGGCAGGGGCACTAGTCTGTGGGGCCTAGATAAGAAGTGAAGCTTATCAAAATTAAATATCACTGGAAAATGGCAGTGTAACAGAAGAAACATGGTCTGAAGTCTGAACATCCATCTTTAAGAGAATCAGAACTGATGTATTTCTCGCCAAAAACCAGTAAGACTCAGAAAATACTCCAGCAATAGGCATCAAGAAAACAGGGCAGTTAGTAGTACACTATTGCAAATAATGAAGGGTAAAATCTATTCAAAAGCTACAGGGTGTGGAAATGACATCAGCATGCGCACTAAAACTCAAACACTCTTGGCACAATATGATAACAATATAGAAACACAGCCACCAGCATCATGTCCATACTATTTTCTTACCTTAGTTGTGGGAGCAGTTGATGTCGTTGAACCCTCGCCAGAAGAGCTCTTATTCTAGCATGTTTAAGGTATAATAAAAAATTAGTACAAAAATCAAGGGTATTTTTCTTTTGATACATTGTAAAGATAAATGAAAAAACAATATATACTATTAGGCATAACTCATTATTGAGAGAACATTTCTTTCTTTCTAATATGTCGTAAAAAGGGCTCTAATCCGATCTCAATGAATATAAATGTGGAAGCAAGATTCAAAAGGGCCCTCAAGAATGTGGATTTGTAGTTACCATTATTTATAGCAATCTTTCTACCTTTTAGATTTTTCACATAAATCCATACCTCTCATCACCTATATCATCATTTTTGCAACTTTTAATTCACCTTTAGATATGAAAATACTCCACATATGACACCAGAAAAAACCAATTACGAACATCAAGAGTCGAATGGGAATACTTTCTTAGCGCTGCCATGCTTCATATGCAACTCATTAGATTGATACCAAAGATTTGATATTACCTTGGATAACATGACTACTACAAAACTATTGTCAGCAACTTTGTTTTCTTCCATTGTTGTGCCATCCTTCAGGACTTTCCCTTGGTGAATTAGCATCTGCGATGCAGCTGGATAAGTGTCTGCTCCTTGAGCAGCTTCTATAGTTTTTTTCACATCAGCAACCTAAATAGAACAGACATGAGTTTCAGCATATATAATAAGATGCATGGACAGACCAGAAAAGCCAGTAAACTTGTAAATACAAACACGCAAATGGTCATGGACATAGGAAATAAAGAGAAACTACAGATGTCTCCGAATGCAAGTACTAGGTAATAGATCATAAAGAGCAACATATATTGTAACAGACCCACAGATACCAACACACTTCCTCTAATATTGTGATAGCTTAGCAAAAAAGTTCACTCTCAAATGCTCGGCTTCGACAAGATAAGAAGATCCAAGGCATTATGGTCCTACATCTGCTATGTCCATTACACGAATTTACTGTAGTTAAAGAACCTCCAAAATCAAAACACTGTCAAATTTGAAAATCAGTTGTTGAACGCAAATACATTAAGGAACATTGTAACTGAATAGCACAATCTTTTAACAGACCAGGCAATTAATCAATGAACTAACTCTTTCCATTACAGTATAGGTTAATCAAAGAAGCAAACATGGCAATGTGATTACTTCAATCAATTGCCTGAGCACAAAACCACTTCAATCGTTAAACTCAGATACTCTATAAATTCGTCTAAACTTGATCTTTACCTTCAAAAATCATGTGAATTCCACTATTTCCCAATTCAAAACAAAAATAACCCTAAACTAGCTGCAATCACTAATACCCAACTGCATGCTAAACCCTAACCTAAATTCTATCTAGTGAAACAAGTAACAAGAACATGAAATTAGTAGTAGCACACAACAACATTCATCACTGTATTGCATAATTTTCCAAACCTTCCAACAAATCAGGCAATAAATATGACCTACACAGTCCCATTATAGTAGAGCTAAATCAACAAAGAAATCACAATGTGAACACCAATCAACCGCCAAACCACACAGCCACTTCAATCATTGAACTTAGATGCTCCATAAATTGGTCTAAATTCGATCTTTAACTTCAAAAATCATGTGAATTCCACTATTACCCAGTTCAAAAATAAGAACAACCCTAAACTAGCTACAATCAGCATTACACAGCTACATGATAAACCCTAATCTAAGTTCTATCCAGAGAAACAAATCAACAAACACGTAGAATCAGAAGTAGCACAGAGCTAGATTCAACAGTTGGGAGCATCAGATACTGCCGTCAAGTAGTAACCAAATTGCAAAATTTTCCAAACTTCCACAAAAAATTCCAACAAACCAGGCAATTAATATGTGAACTAGCTCGTCTCATTATATTAGAGCTAAATTTGCAATCACAATGTGAACACTAATCAATCGCCCATTCACGAACCACTTCAATCATTAAACTCAGATAATCAATCTAATGGTCTAAATTTGATCTTAAACTTCAAAAAATCAAGTGAATTCAACCATATCCCAATTCAAACACAAGAATAAGCCTTATCTACCCACAATCATTACTACACAGCTGCATGCTAAACACTAATCTAAATCCTATGATTCCTATCCAGAGAAACAAATCGACAAAAACATAGAATCGGTCACATAAACCTAGCAGAGCTAAAACGATGAAATTGCACAGCAACAACAAAAACAACAGCAGCAATAACAGCAACAAAAATCAATTAAATCAGCAAAAATTTGAGGAAACGAACCGAGTCTTCTGGTTTCACTTCGATGTCGAAATGTGTTCCTTTCAAGGTTTTAACGAAAATCTTCATCTTCTTCTTCTTCTTCTTCGCAGAGTCGATTTCGATCCTCGGCCGTACGATTGCTCCGTCTCTGCGAAGGGTTTTTTTTTTTTCTCACTCCGATCTGCGACTGCTCCGATAAATACCTATTTTATATACCCAAGTAGAAAACTACTAGGAAGATGGTACAGTCCACCTTCCGTCAAAGCGCGTAAAGTGGACGCGCCATATGTGTTTACTATCCTTTTCTAGGTTATATTTGTATCCTTCAATTTTAAAAAATACAAAATGCCTTCGTTAAAAAAATATATATGCAAAATGCCTATGAAAATTTTTCATTTTGTTTTAAGTTAGTGCCTATTTACACATTGATGGGTAAATTACACAAAAATATCAAACAGGACGCACTACACGAGGTGAGCGGAAACCCTAGCTTCCGTCGATTACATTGGTCTGTCTCGCCAGTGCCGTATTCCGTCTTTTTTACATAAAATTTCGCTGATTATAACAGTTAAAGGTGACGGAAACGGAGGATTGACAGCGTGAGGTGATTTGAGGCGAAGCAAGACAGTGGTTGTGGTTATGAGCTGCGCCGGAGCAAGGCTAGGGATTTATTTGTTCAGGTGGTGGAGGTGATGACCGATGGCGATACGTGAAACCCTATCGTAGATCAAATTAAAAGGTTGGTCGTGTATGTAGGGGGAGTGAGTTTCCAAACAAGCCATGTCGGATCTCGAAATAGGGTTCAAGTGCCATTATAATCTGCTAGTTTGGGTTTGGTTGCTTTTAGTTAGTTTTTTTTTTTTTGTTGCTTGCTTTCAATTATGAGATCATGTTGTTCTCCTTGGGTTTTAGATCACGAATGTAGTGGCTCGTAGATTTGCTAAGCCTTCTAATTCTAAGTATAGTCTGATTCATGTTGCGCCAATTCCTCTGGGTGTATCTCGTAATTTGAGTATTAATTAATAAATTATGGTTTCTTGCTTAAAAAAAAAAAAGTTAATGCCTATTTGGTTCTTGTTATGGTTCCAAAAAAAAAATCAATTTTTGTTACAACTTAATCTTTAAACTATTCATGTCGGTTTAATTTGATCTCATTATTATGCAAATTTGTTTTTTTTTTTAATTAAGATGACGTGACATTTAATTTACTTTTCTTTTTATTTTACATACAATATGACGACGTGCTGTGACTTCGCAACGACCTATCTAATTAATGAATGATTTATATAACATGCAAAACATATGTATTTGGATTTGTGTCTAGTGATTTAATATCTTATTTTGCTTGATAAATATATTTTTGTTAAAATGAGAGCAAGTATACTTAAATCACCAATGAGGTTTTGATGTATTATGCTATAAATAAATTTTAATGTGACGACATATTCTTATGTACAATAAAACACTCTTCACGGTTACGAATTACATCCCAAACAATATACACTATATGCGTTTCCACATAACTAGTAAGATTCAAACTGTTCGATCTTTTCCGGACATTATCAACAAATTATGCATCACTTTTATACTATCTCCGTTTTAAAATAAATGTGGTCTATAAACAAAGATGGTTGTATTAGACCAAAAATGCACTTACAATTTCAATCATGCCCCATTATGTTCCCAATTACAGTATAAACAAACAATTACAATTAGGGTAATTAGGCAAATTTTATGGCTTCTTAGGTTGGGTAAAATCTCTCAAATGACACTTTGTTTGAAATAACAGTAGTATCTTGAAGAAGAAGAAGAAGAAGAAGAACTATTGTAATTTGCAAAATGGGGACTCTAGAAAATCAATTTAAAGGCACGGTCTAAGTCAAACTCAATCGAAATCACAACAAAAACATACGGGTGAGAGCGAGAAGCTTGATTAGATTGTAACACTGTAGCCTACACCACAAACTAAAAAAAACACCATAAAAACTCCAAACCTGACCAAAATAAACCCAGTCAAGTGATGAAATCACATTAAGAAAAACAAACCGTCTTTTCTTTGAGGAAATTTAAAATCATATAAGTGTCTACTTTTGTACGGGCATTTTTCCTTGATCAGTCCTCAAATTCGTGCATGTGATCCAAAAGGTAGTTAGCTGCTAGCTCCTCGTTCTTGTTGCAGGCGAAGAACACCTCCAAAACAAGTGCTCTATCAAAGCCCATTGCTTCAAGCTGCAAAAATAAATGAAAAACAAATGGCAACACCCAAAATGACTTAGAGCTACCAATTTGAGCCTAAACCTGAAATTTGATTAGCATTTTTGTGAGTTCAGGCCAACCAAAACAGCAGAGCTAGCAAAGGGGCGGGTAAAAAAACACGTGTGTTATTATTGGGCCACTTTTGTAGTTGAGGGCAGGTGATAACCCAAGAGCCGTAAACGAGTCAAACTTGCTAGATGGGTCGATAAAAAAAGGTAAGGTAGAATCAGTGATAGCATGTGAGCTGTTGACTCATTTGCCATCCTTGTCAAGCAGATACAATAGATTTTTGTGGGTTCAGGCTGAATAAAATAGACTCGATCAAAACCCGAAACCTGCATCCCTTTAGAAAGGTTTGGGGTTAGGCCTTTCCAACCAAAACTCAAAATTGCCAGCTCTACCATGTGATCAGTTAGATCAAATTCATGGAAGCACAAGACTGAGAAGTTAGAACTTACACGTTCTATAGCTTCACGCTCCTCGGGAGTGACAGTTACAGCTTGTGGCATTTGTTCAGCAAGTTGTCCTAGTACGTTCCTGATAAAAACAAAACACTGTAAAATATGAGCACCGTTAACATCCGCACTAGAGCTAGCATTTTGGAACTGAACTGTTGGACACCCCAAATCCAACTCGCATCATAAAATAAACCGATAATTTTTTGGACAAACCCAATCTAATCCACATTTTCTAAGAAAAACTGAAACCCAAATTGACAGTTCTAATCCGCACTAAAAAAAGGAGACAGGCATACTAGAAACTCACCCCTCTCCACCTTCAACAGGATCATTAATCAAGCGTAAAAAGTCGGCCTGATGCTCCTGAATAAGTCTCATCAAGTGAGGGTTCTGTTTTCCCAATTCTTGAAGCATGGGCTGTCAATAAAAAAGAAAAAGAAGCAGAATGAGAAATTGCGGATAATTGACAATTGGAGAAGGAAACCGTGCAACTATCAGGTTTAGAAAGAACCTGTAATATTTGAGGATTGGCTTGAACCATAGCTCGCAAAGTCTGAAACTGAAATAACAGAACAATAAATCAAATCTCAAACTAATTTGGAACTATATAATCCATCAAAAGATGTGTGTGTGTGTGTGTGAGAGAGAGAGAGAGAGAGAGAGAGAGAAGAGATACTTGTTGACTGTTGCGTAGAAAATCTAGATTGCCTGCACCACCAGCGCCGGCTCCCATATTGGGAAGGCCCTGTTGATAAAAAATACACATTCATATGACCAAACAATTCATCACCATGACTAATCAGCAGTTATTGAATAGTAAGTACCTGTGGGAAGAGATTCAAAGGATTTGCATTAGGTCCACTAGATGGATCAGCCGCAGGTTGTGCAGGCTGAGGCTGCACCGGAAGGTTTGCGGCTTGTCCACTAGCAGGTGCTTGCGCCACAGGAATTTCAGCTTGCTCGGGAATTCCCTGTCACATTTGCAAAAAAAAAAAAAAGACAGAAAACAAAATGTAAAGAAAAGCAACATGGAGAAGCAAATAAACAAATGTTAAAAGCTCTAATGATTTATGCTACACACGGGTCTAAAATTAAGACTACAAATCAAATCCATGGGAGATATATCCTCAGCAAGTGAATAATGGATACAAAAACAATCAAATAAGGAAATCTGCATACAGAATATAAATATTCAACAGCTCTCTCTGGGTTGTTGAAAGCAGCCCGAAGAGCCCGAAGTACGGTATCCCTATCCCATGTCCCTCCACCCATATCAATAATTTGCTGAATTGTTCCCTCCAAGTTACTCCCAGCAACAAGATTAGATGCTGCCTGGCCATACACATCACACTCTGACCTGTTTCATCAAATGCAAAAAATATTTAGAAGATACACAACTTGTTGAGCTATAAGTGGTAATAAGAATATAGGAGACCGCATAAAAAAAAAACTAATAATCTGAAAAAATAGTTATTCTCCGCACAAATCAATTACAATGTATGAAGTCAGGTGAGAAGAAAAATTCATACGCTGCAGTAGCTGAAGCAGGAGCAGGAGATGGAACGGGAGCAGATGCAGGCCTGCAAGGCATTGGAAGAATTAAACTCAAAAAGTAATATGTGAACAAAATATGTTAATGCAAACAACTTTAAAAAACAATGAAAACTAAAATACGTGACTCACGGTGCCGAAGTTGCTAAAGGAGCCTGATGAGCTGCTGGTGCCAGAGTTGGAGAAGGGGCGGGGACACTACTCTGTGGGGCCTAGATAAGATGTGAAGCTTATCAAATTAAACATCATTGAAAAAAATTAGAGTGAAACAGAAGTAACATGATCTGATCATTCATCTTTAAGAGCATCGGAATTGATGTAATTCTAACAAAAATCAGTAAGGTTCAGAAAATATTCCAGCAATAGGTGTCAAGAAGTCAGAGGGGCTTAGAGGAGTTAGTAGTACACTATTGCAAAAAAATGAATGGTAAAATCTATTCTAGAGTTACAGGGTGTGGCAATTACATCAGCGAGAGCAAAAATCAGACTCTTTTATTACCTTAGTTGTGGGAGCAGTTGATGTCGTTGAACCCTCGCCAGAAGAGCTCTTATTCTAGCATGTTCAACATATATAGCAAAAATTAGTACAAAATCAAGGCTTGAATATATTCCACAACCACAAAGACTAACTTCAGCAATACATTTTTCTCCTTAGGTACATTGTTAAAGTATCTATAGAACAACATATACTGTTAGGCATAAGTCATTGTTCAACGGTTTTTATCCTTTCTACTTTTCTAGTATGTCATAAACAGAGCTCTAATATGAACACGATAGATATGGAAGCGAGAAACAAAAGTGCACTTAAGATGTGGTTCTTTAAAAATGATGCCTTCAACGAGATCATGAAACAATGTATACAATGTGGGTGTCTAGATATCAGTAGATGGAGCAATGTTTCTACCGTTTAGATTTCTCACATAAATCCATACCTCTCATCTCCTATATCATCATCTCTGTAACTTTTGATTCACCTTTAGACTACGAAAATACTCCACGCATGATGCCACAGAAACCAGTTACAAATATCAAAATTCAATGGGAATACTTTCTTAGCACTGTCGTCCTTCATATGCAACTCGTTAGATATTGTTAAGTTAAGATGTCACTGACACAATTAATCATTACCACCAGAAAGGCAGAAGAAATAGTACATTCAGCTCAAGGATATAAGACTCTGGAGAAAGAACAAAAAAAAAATGATTCCAAAATACTACAAAAATCAGAAACTTAGTTACAAGATTTTCAAATATGAAAGATTCGATATTTACCTTTGATAACATGACTACTACAAAACTATTTTCAGCAACTTTGTTTTCTTCAATTGTTGTGCCATCCTTGAGGACTTTCCCTTGGTGAATTAGCATCTGCGATGCAGCTGGGTAAGTGTCTGCTCCTTGAGCAGCTTCTATAGTTTTTTTCACATCAGCAACCTATATACAACAGCCATGAGTTTCAGCATATGTGATAAGATGCATGGACATACCAGAAAAGCGGATAACCTTGTAAATACAAATACATGAATGCTCATGAACATAAGAAATATCTAGAATCCATAGATGTCTCCATATGCCAATAATAACTTGCAACAAACATAAATTTCATTCAAACTCAGAGACAACAGATATCGATACAGACCCACAAATACCAACCACTTCCTCTTATATTGTGATAGTTTAGCAAAAAAGGTTCACTCTCCAAATTCAAATAAGAATCAACCTAATCTAGTCACAATCATTAATACACAGCTACATACTAAACCCTAATCTAAATCCTATATAGTGAAACAAATCAACAAAAACATAGAATCAGATGTAGCAAATAACTACATTCATCACTGCAGATGAAAGTCCAGAGCACCAGATACAGATGTCAAGTTCTAACTGAATTGCAGAATTTTCCAAACCTTCCACTCAATTTTGCCTACAAATAAGCAATCACAAGGTGAACATTAATCAACCGCCCAAGCACAGAACCAGTTCAATCATTAAACTCAAATACTCAATAATTTGGTCTAAAATCGACCTGTTATTTCCCAATTCAAACACAATTATAAACCTAATCTAGCCACAATCATTACTACACAGTCTACACAGTTGCATGGTAAACCCTAATATAACTCCTATGATTCCTATCCAGTGAAAAAAAAAATCAACCAAAACACAGAATCAGTCACAAAACCCCTAGCAGAGCTAAATTGATGAACCTGCACACACAGAAAAAAAAAAAAAGTACTTTAAATTAGCAACAAAAAAAATTAAGAAACGAACCGAGTCTTCTGGTTTCACTTCGATGTCGAAGTGTGTCCCTTTCAAGGTTTTAACAAAAATCTTCATCTTCTTCTTCTTCTTTTTCGCACAGTTGATTTCGATACTCAGCCGTACGATTGTTTCTTCTCTCCGGAGAGTTTCTTTTTCTCTCCGATCTGCGACTGCTCTGTTAAATACCTATTGGGAAAACTTCATGTAACCCCGTATCATCTCGGAGTATTTACTTAAATCAAATGTACGCCTGGGACTATTTTTCAAATCAAATACACCCCTAAACTTTTTCAAATGCTATCTGTTAGTTAATTATAACATAAATTTTGTCTCCTTTATCATGTGGATGGCACATGTTCATTCATTTTTTCAAAATACCCATCATACCCTTGTTTAATATTCTTCGTTTAGTTCATGATCTTCATTTATGTTCTTCATGCTCATGTTGTATGTTCAGAAATTAAAATTCAAACAAAAATTTAACAAACTCATCATTAAACCAGAAATAAAACTCAGCAAATCCATTACCATAGTCATAAACCACAAAACTCCACTGT
>JAYMTA010003843.1:0-13540 GCA_036897625.1 Pelargonium cotyledonis | reverse complement strand
TTCTTGTAACCATTTGTGACAAGGAGAAAAACTAAGAACACATTCCAAAAACATTGCTCCTTGTCCCAACTACTAAATTTCTCACTTGCCTACTCAATATCTTATACATTCAACTAAAACCTTCAACCTAAAACTCATCAACCATCCTTCATAATCCAACAATTAGGATAGAGAGATAGCTTCCTATATTCAACATATATAACAAAACACTCACAAACTAAATAAATCTACCAAAACTGAACTCAAATTACTAGAGGTACTGTGCAACTGCATAAACATTAATTAATAACACAAACCATTTATAGCCTCCAGCTTCAAAATGACAAGAATCATACTTATCAGATTTAGCTTTCACAAGCACCTGGAGAAGCAATGAAAATGATTCAATCTTGAATAAGTAGTTCCCGGGACTTGCACTTCTTACCGAGTTTGAAATTGCTGTATGATGTATCGGTATAGCTATGATGAACTTAATTGGCACTTATTGTAGCAGATGAATTAGTCTCTTCATATTCTGCCTTTTTGTTTACCAACATACTGTAAAACTGTTTGGGGAGATAAATAATACAAATGTGGCTCACTACTATGTATTTCCCATTTCTCTTCTATTTTTTTTATTACACACCTATGTTTGGTTCAACATTAATCACACATGCCTCCATCTCAAGATATACATCATAGTGACAAGTTGTATCCTTAGTACATAAATGGGGTCGGGCAGTAAAGCCTTATCAGATGGGGGGATGGAGAGTACTGGCTTGCAACCCTCTACCTCGAATCTTATGGACAAGTTATTTTTTAACAGAGTTTTTTGTTACTTATCATTTAACATTGCTGCAGAACATAAGAGTTTACGAGTTGGTCGAGTCTCTCCGTATGATGTTTCTTACATGAAGTGCTCAGTACTGGCCATCCCAGTATGCTTGGAGTGCATAATAATAAAACTTGGGTCACTGAAACTGAATAGTGCGCGCCAAGATTAATTTGTGTTCAAGCTGAAAGCGCATGACAGGAAACCTTGTAACAATATGTCACCAGGAAGATCACATGATGATGGTGACAAGGCCAAGGGACCTGGACAGCAATAGGAAAAAGTTGAAAGCTTGGAGTTTCCTCTATTTACGCTAGAACATTGCGCATGGCTTTGTCTTCTGCTACTAGTGAGGGAAATATGTCAAGGATTTGTGTGTTGTAGTTCTTGTTTAGAATCTTGAAGTTTATTAAAGGATTCCATTCTAAAATTATCATATAAAAGAGTAATTCTGATACTGCAAACAATTAGTTTCTTATTGTAAATGCCAAACATTTCTCAGTTGGACATCTTATAAGAAAAGAGATTTACTGGACATCTGATATGAGAAACTACTAGAGTTCTTTTATTATATCAGCACGCGCACATGTAAGACACTGTTTTGAGGATAGTCTATTTAATCTTGACGACAGATATGCTCGTAATTTTCCCTTCAACTATCACAGTATCATTAACTATGAAGCCTCTTGACGAGTTCTTGAGATCACTCAAACGCATGAAATCCGAACTCCCCCATCTGGTATCTGTGGTATTGAACCAATTGTTGACTACAGAGAGAAAAACAAACATCAGTGCATGTAACCAAATTGCATAACCGAAAGGTACATAGCTTTCAACAAACAACAAAAACAAACTAACTTGTATGATCGCGGTGTTTCCCATTAACTTGATCCTTGATGCTCAACTTGCATTCCACATAAATGTTCCATCCAAAAAGGCCTTCAGTATCATTCAGGAACAGAAAGAGAGACAAACTCGTGCCCTTAACTCTGGAAACTCCTTCAGGATAGAGCTGCAACATCCTGTATATTAAACCAGCTAATTGAGGAAGCTATTGAAGAAGAACATCTTTCAAGACTCAATATGTAAATTAGAAGATTAGATAACATACCATTCCCACTCTCCGACAATGAACACACTAGATTCATATGATTCTCGCATTAAGGATGAAAACCTATTAATCTTCCATGTGCAGGTACCATTAGATGGCTCATTTATCATGCGAAGAGAACCAGCTGCCCACTCATTTTTAAGAAAAAAGATCTCCACACCAAAGGCACAGCTATCATCAATGAGACACCCATTTGAAGGATCATGGAATTTGTTAAGAGCAAGAAATTTAGCAAAACCCCATTCTGTTTTCAGTGCATGAAAACGCCTGTCTCTCCCATCTGCTCATGTGTATTACATTAAACACTAAAGGGGTTCAAGTTTTTATAACAAGAGATCAAAGGTGGTTACCTTGTAGAGCCAAGTAGCTGTTACGAAGATGATCAAAAACAAAAAATTTGAAGGTCACATTGACCTCCCAACCATGAGGTTGATTGGACTCTGCCATTACCAAGTACAATGAAATAAAGCCACTGCCATCATTTTTCTTGTCTCCACTAGGATAGAGTGATAGCTTCCTGTTTTGTAAAAATATTATAAGTTGGAAGAGTAAACTAAAAACATCTGGAAATTGTGAATCCAACTTACACCATCCATCCAAAAATGTATGAAAACTTTAGGGATGAATGAGTTGTAAAACAAACCATTTATAGCCTCCAGCATAAAAAAAACTTGAATCAATCTTATCACACTTTGTTTTCGTAAGCGCCTGCTGAAGCAGTGAGAATGATTCAATCTTGAGTAAGTAGTTGCCTGGTCTTACTGCACATGTTGTTGCTGTGGAAGTGTGGACAAGAACATCAACAAACAATTACTTCACAGAAACATGATTATTGAAAAAGTAAATGAAATCCAGGCTCAAATAAAGGGCACATACCATACAAATTGCCATCCTCCAAATGAGAAGCATTTTCCATCTTCACTCCCTTGATGTTCACATCTCTGCTCTTTGGCTTCAACTATACTACTTATAATTAAATTGGGTTGAATCAAAGGACTGAAATGAATTAGTCTCATCATATTCTGTCTTTAAAAGCTCCATCATGCATAATGAAAACTGAAATCTACATTCATAATTCCTGATTAATTAGCATTTAACTAGCAGTTATGCTCCTTTAAGTATGAATTGCTGACTGGGGAGATGGAAGGATATAAATAAGTCTCTCTGGTAATGGTTATTTCCCAGTTTCCTTCTATTATTTTAATGTGTCTTAGCACATTGAAAATTTATGTTTGGGCTTGGTCTTATATAGTAATACTAATGAGGGGAATATATTAGCTAGTATGACTTTTGGTTTGACATTAAGCAGTTACTAGAATAGAGAGTTGAGAACCAGGAATCTCAATCAATGCATACATACATATATATATATATATAAGTAATATGAGCATCAGTTACTGATATAACCTTATATCAGTTGCACTAATGAGGTGATGACACCTCATTTAAAATCATGGATCCGGATGGGTCGCTCCGCTCCCACAAATTCACTTGGGTGGGTATAAGTGATTTTAAATGAGGTGTCATCACCTCATTGGCTTTCTTAAGTTGTGACTGATGTAACCCTATATCAGTCAACTGATATACATTTTACCCTATATATATATAGAGTAATATGGGCATCAGTTGACTGACATAATCTTATATCAATCTAACTAATGAGGTGATGACACTTCATTTAAAATCATGGATCCGGACGGTTCGCTCCGCTCCCACAAATTCACTTAGGTGGGTATAAGTGATTTTAAATGAGGTGTCATCATCTCATTGGCTTTGTTAAGTTCCAACTTATATAACTTTATATTAGTCAACTGATATACATTTTATCCTATATATATAACAAATAGAGACTCAATTTGAGTTCATTTGATTATGATGCTCTAAAATCCACGTCGTGGACATATAAATAATTTGGATAAAGTGAGAGTTAGTCAATTTATCTAAAATGAGGTATGAATAAGGGGCTAGTTTTGAAAAGAAAATTTCATGAAGTATGGATGAATATAACATTTTTCAATTTAATTTTTCTTTCATGATTACTAAGTGTTGAGATTGTCGGGTCAAACAGTTTAGACATTTGAGATTCCTTCTTAAAGTTCGAGTTCGAGTTTATATAATATGACATACATACAATTGATAAAAAAAGAGTTCAAGTCTATATATTCAATGTTTAGTCTCTAACTATAATATCAAAATACTGTCTAAAATGTGAGAGTAAATTTCGACCGAAAAATTCAACAGCTCTTACGAGAGTAAATTTAATGAAGAGAACAATGAAAAATTAACGATGTAGCGTAAAAATGAATCAAGCAAATGAAGAAGGGAATGAGGGTCCGAAAATTAGGGGCATAGAGTTTAGATGGTTTTCTTTTCTTGGTAGGTAAGAGTGTGTGACATTTATGTCGGACAGACACTGACATGACAGAGAATATTTAATATTAATCAATTCATTATGTACATTTCATTGCCCAGTTGTTGTATTCTTATTTCTTAACATGCTTTGCTTAGCTCATGAATTTGTATGCATATGTACATTTTTGTAACGTATTTTTGTTCTTTATTTTTTCACATTGCAATGCAATAGACACGTACCAGATATGCTACATCAACATGACCACCTATTTGGGAGAGGAGTTCCAATGTCAATTGAAAGCTTGACAAATGAGAAAATACAACTATTTCTTAAGTGGAGTCGATCGATTTGGTGGTCGTTCGAGAACTCAAGCTTATAAATACTCTTTGAGTTGGAAAATCAAATTGCGTCATCATCAACGTATTAAACCAACATAAAGCTTCAGCTCTATATTTTTATCAATAACAACTATTTTGTATTCATGTAACAAAATTACAAAAAAAAAAGTACAAAATTAGTCGATATATAGTGATGAAATGGAAAGCGGGTCAGATTTCCATTTGTGAATTGTGAGGTGGCTCGCCAGGTCTTGATTATGTGCAAATATTCAAAGGATGTTAGAAAACGCATAAAGCATGAGTACTCTACAAATTTTGAACAAACATAAAATAATATGTCTATTAATCGAAATCTCTTGTATCTACATATATCCTTTAAAGTGTTTTTTTGGTTTTAATAAGTAGTGGGGTAGATCTTAAGAGTTTGTTTTTATAATGTTATGTTAGTTGTTCCTCTATGAAGTTTTGGACTTTTGGTGTTAAAAAAAAAAAAAAAAAAACATTACCACGGTACCACCTATATTTATCTAGCCCACCCATATTAGTATATTTCAAGTCCAATAAAGCAATGGCTTTAGGCCCATAACTTATTAAGGGCCCAAATATTTATACCTATAAACTTTCTTTGTGAAAATGAGTTTACATTAATTTGTAAATGTAGTTTAATTTTCTTAAACCTAAATCTGTATGTGTGTTTTAAACTTGATGAGATTGAAAAAAAAAAATAGATGTTTATTTATTTATTTGGAAATATGCTTTAGAGATGAATCGTGTGAATGATGCTGATAAAATAATTTGTAGTATCAAATTTATCATTCTTCAAAGACATTGTCATATTTTCGAATATTATTTTTCTGACATGGATATCACTAAAAAATATTGACCATATGTTAGATTGACTATCTTTAGTTGAGTATGACTATGATAATCAATAGTGATATAGTTTAGACTAGTATATCGTTGTTGATGACAAAGTGACATCATTAAATATGTGATGTCATTGAATAACGTAAGTGATGGTTAGTGAATCATTACAAATTTGCAATGAACGGACTCATAAGAAATTTTTTTATGGAATACTGTTTAATTAGCGTGAACGATTCTCCTAAATTTTTGGTGAAATCATGTGTTGCTCATTGTACTTTAGGTCACCATGATGTTTTGACATGACGATTCATGTGTTTTGATATAGTAAAAAATAAATGTAACATAATTGCTAATAACGATTGATGTTGGGTACATGAGAAGTCATGAAGACGTGATGAGTGATCATCAAAGACATGTGAAAAGGATCATGTAAGATAGTGTATTAAATTATAAAAGACTAAAATATCACGAATAGTTCATAAAATTATTGCATACGACAAGAATAAGTCATGTTCAAAACGATAATAAAACTTTACATGATTAGATGTATTAGATCATTAAAATACAAAATATCGTAAATCTAGCAAGTTTGCCAAATATTTAATTTAGCTACTCATTCAATTACGCCTTAAACGATTTTTTATTTTACTCAATTTATCTATACATTCTAAATTTCCTTGCTCTTGTTTTCCTTTTTGCATATTTTTAATTTTTAATATTAATGATGACATAACGTTTTAATACACATTCTAAATTCGTTTTTTTTTTTACGACTTTTATAGAATGCATAGATAAATAGGCTTAGGACTAAGAATATTGAAGTAAGAAAATGAGAAGAAAAACGAATAGGATATGGATAGTTCTGGATGGTGCAACGCATTGTAACTGATTTGACCCGTCAAAGCAAATTTAAGGAAAGAAAAAAAAAATAAATAAATAAACTAGGAGCCGACATGTCGCCAAAATAAAATTCTAAAAACGTACCCGTCTTCTTCTCTTCTCTCAATTTCCTTTCTTCAACCTATTTTAGGGTTTTTTAGTTGCAGACTCAAAACCCAAAACCCAACCTCTAAAACCACACACATTGATTTTTGGTAAGATTTGTTTTTCACCTCCATATCGATCTTTTTCTTGGGGTAAATTTTCCTGGAATTGATATTAATTGATTTGCATGTGCCTCTTCAGGATTGCCTTCTGATTTGGACTGAGTTACAATCTGTAGTCTCTTGGATTTGGGCTGTAGCAGATTATTTGAGGCTGATTCGTGCTTGTCTGTTCCAATACTGGATCGTTGCTCGCTTGCCTATAGCTTTGTCTTCTTAACCAAGGAACAAGAACACGACAAGGATGGACGATTGGGGTAAGACTTGGTTTTTTATGCTCATAGATCAACTAATTGGTTTGTGTGTGGATAATTCTGCCCTGTACTGAATTGTGACGTTACTGGTTGTTTGTACAATTGTACTAAACAAAGCTTGAATTTTGATTTGATTTAGAAGTGTTTTATTCATTGCTTTGATGAAGGTATTTGTTTAATTTGATTATTGTACAATAATTTGGACATTATTTTTTCACCCTCAGTTCTTGCACTGGACTCTGGTTCCAGGATTAGGAAGTTGTTTGCAGTTGTTTTTTTCTTCTTGCACTGGGTGATGTGTTTTTTGGTTTACAAGTTAATTGTTTGTGAACTGTAACTGTTTCAGAGGATGAGCAAATTCCGCCACTTGCTTTGAAGGATCAGCCAAAAGGCTTGTGGGATGATGAAGATGCAGATGAAAACGATATAAAGGAGTCATGGGAGGATGAGGATGAACCGGCACTAGCACCGGTATGACCCTAACTCCCTAAGTGATAATCTAGGCATTAATTACAATTAGTGGTCATGAGTTTTGCCCCCACTTGGATACTCACATACATTATGTACATAGTTTTGATTTGATGTGTTCCTTTAATAAAGTTTTAATTAGTGAGTCTGGTCACTGGTGTGTTGGATGTCTATCCATATATGAATTATTGGAATGATCTTTTCCCTTGAGTATTTGCAAAGCTATCAATATATTATCTTTGTCTGCGCCACGTTCCTAGTTGGCTTATACATTTCTGTTTTCTCATTGTTAGTAGAGGCTTCCCACTTTTCTAGGTGGTAATTTGTACTGTGGAAATGGGTCATGGTGTTTTCCATTTAATTTAGTTTATGGTAGAAGAATGTACTTCCCTCATTTGAAATCTTTCATGTCGAGTATTGCTGGTATCGATTTAGTATTAGGGATGCATGCTGTTTGTTTGAGTGGTGTCTAGTATCTTAGCTTTGTCTATTAGGAAAAAATGTAAGGGGTTGTTTGTAATCATGTAAAAATTGCTGGTGGTAGTATATTTGATTGTTTTGTTTTTACTCTAAATCTGTATTGCTGCTATTGCATCAGTTGGCATTAAATAAAACAAAATAGGTTCTTTGTACAGAGTTTTGATTCGTATGATTCAAATCATGCTAAATTGGGATGTCTATGGTCTGTCTCTCTCTGAAATGGCTTGTGCCTACTGCCTATTTCTGGCTGTAGCTCCTTCTGTGATTGTAAAACTTTGGCTACTTTTATAATTGTGATTTTGTGTTCTGGATCTTAATATACATAGTTACATAAACATCTTGTTTGTTTATCAATGGGTTGCTGCAAACTTGTCTGTGCTGCGCCTCTACTTTTTTGCCTTAAACATTGCGTTGATGAGCCTAATGAAGACATACTTAACCAGAATATTTAACCCATTACTTGGATTTTAGAACTCATTAAGCATTAAAAGGTATCCTGTGGATCTAGAGCTGTATGCGCTGAGTCAACTTCAACGGAGATGTTATATCACTATGTTAATGACTTGAACTGAAGTTTGTCTGGGTTGGCCACTGGCCTGATCTATGACGTTTTGTATGAACAAAGTTTCTTTGGAGTAAACTAGGAAGTCCAACTAACAGGGAAAAAAATAGTGGATAGGGCAATGCCTTATTAGGCAGTAGACAATTAGACATCCATAATGATGAGCAGGGAGTTAAATTAAGACTTTAATCGTCAATCAGTGTTCTGATGTGCATGTGCTATTAACTTTTTAGAAACTCACATGTCAACTTGGCAGCTATTTGGTTACAATGTAGTATATTAGTGCCTGCTGTTGTCCACTAATGTTGTTGTAGTATTTTTGCTTGCCACAGATTTAGGGTTCAATTTGCATTGTTATTCCATCGTTTGATATTTCTTTGTGTGATGAGACCAGGCACCTAAACCTTCTGCTGAAAAGGCTCCCAAGAAGCCTGCAGCAAAAGCTACTGAAAAGAAAGTAAAAACCGCTGCAGTTGAAAATGAAGTACCACTGGATCCAGTTGCTGAGAAACTTCGTCAACAAAGGTGAAAAGAATATATTAGTCTTAATCATTTTTCTGTGGATATCATCTGACTAAACATCAAAATTCTAGTTGGGAAGACATTTTGTGTTTTAGGATTTCAGTGCATATTTACTGATAGAAAATATTATTCAGATGCTGTATATGATGGTACAGGGTCAAGGGTGTTCTTTGAATAAATTAGTTTAATGAGATGCTGCTGGTAATTGCTCAAACGGATAAAATTTAAACCTAGACAAAGATTGTTGAATAATTTTATAAACCTGTGCATGCAGTATTTTTTTGGGATGGTTGGTTGATCTGTATTTTTGACTTTTGGTCTCTTTGCATTTGGTTCCAGGTATTATAGGCTTTATTTTGTTTCCAATGTGTATTATAGCTCTTTATTCTTTTATTTTAATTAAGAGGAAGATGAATTGAAGTATTGGTCAGTATTTAATAGCCTTGTACGTACTATAATTCCTTTAAGTAGGAGGTGCTCAAAGTACTAATTTTTGGGTAGTATTGTATCAACATGGTTATTGGTGATGGTTCAGTAAGATCAATTTTGGTAATTGTCGGACAAATTAATTTTGCTGCTCAGTTTTCTGAAGAGGTCTTATCTCTCTGTTTCTCTTGTTTTTTCTTTTCGCCATCCTGGCTTGTTTCTGATTTTAAAGGTTCTCTGATGTTGATATCTGTCACAGGCTTGTAGAAGAAGCTGATTATAGTGCTACTGCTGAACTTTTTGCTAAGAAAGGTGATGAAAAGACGCTCGATAATTTCATTCCCAAGTCTGAAAGTGACTTCATGGAATATGCTGAGCTCATTTCTCATAAACTTCGCCCTTATGAGGTTTGTTGGGTTATGTCTTCTAGGACGACGGGACATTTATGGCTTGGTGTATAACTCTGCTTGCTCTTGTTTTACAGAAAAGTTTCCATTATATTGGATTATTGAAAGCAGTGATGAGATTATCAATGACGAACATGAAAGGAGCGGATGCTAAAGAAGTTTCATCTTCTGTCACGGCAATTACAAATGAAAAAATAAAATCGGAGAAGGAAGCAAATGCTGGTAAAAAGAAAGGAGGTAAGGGTTTTTATGTGGTTCAGATTTGCCTGTTTTATATTTGTGATTTGGTTGTAAAGAAATATTCTGGGGTATGCACATTGCTTGGACTGTGAACAAAAAACATTTTCTAACTTGAGTTGGTTGAGCTCCTGTTCATTTATTTCCTCCTAGGTTAATGTTATGATTTATTTTTAGCCTCCTTTTTTATATATACTCCCTCCGTTCCAAAACAATTGCCCACATTTCCATTTATAGAGAGATTATGGATTAGTTAGTTAGAATTTGTATTTTCCCATTATTACTCGTATTCTTGATACAACAAACTTTATGTATTCTAACTAATGCATAGCTAATCTCTAAAAAACAAAGTGGACAATTATTTTGGGACGGAGGGAGTATATATTTTGCACTATGAAGCTAGGAACTCGTTATCTAGTGTAGTTGGTTCTCATGATCTTTCCACATCTGCAGGTGCAAAGAAGAAACAACTTCATGTGGGTAGGGGGGCGGATGATGATGTGGCTGTTGGCGGCCAATATGATGCTCTGGACGACTATGACTTCATGTAATTCTTTTGATCTGCTACTTCATTGGTGAACCATTTTGTCTTGAGCTGTAAGTTGTTTGGAATAGCATCTAGTTAGAGTCATGCCCTTTGTGTAGACGGGGCTTATAGTGGGGGATTTTGAAAATATACAAAGACAATTGTTTAATGGGTTTCTTCTTTTCTAGCTCGACTGGCATTGTTTTTGGTCAATATTCGTGTGTAACATTGCAGGTAATTATCTGCAGTGATTATTTTGAAGTATGATATCAAATTTTGGAATTGCTGTTGTTTGTCTTAATCTATAGTCTACACTGAAAGTTGATTCCTATGGATCTCACACGGTTGAAAGAGTTGTTTCTTCATATTTTTTGTTTGTTTCAAAGCATTAGCAATGGTGGGACTCAAATTGAGTTCCTAAATGCAATATTTTATTTTTTTTTACTTGCCACATAAGCAAAAATCTTTAAACATATCAATCTATACATTGATGGGATTCAATTTGAGTCTGGTTTTCATTTGTCAAATAGTATAAGGATCCAAGGTCTTCTTAGGAGGGATTAAACCTCTTAAAGGTTTCTACACAACCATAAAATTTTTATATTTTGAAGTCTTTTTTAAGATCCCAATACATTTTAGACCACCATTGTGGATGCTCTCAAAATGTGAAGTTGCTGAGAACTATTCAATATCTGACCTAGGGGTTTGCATTTATACCCGTCAACCGCCAAACCCGCTTAACCCGTCCGTGACCCACCCCGCTTCAGCCCGCCCTGTCTTTTTTTTTTTTTTTTATCAGCAAACAAAAATACTTTTCATTGTCTCAAGATCCTCAATCTTCTCCAATCAGAATCAATCCCTTCCTCTTACTTGACTCATTCCGTCTTCAATTTTAAGTTTCCAATATGGAATTGAAGCATCATTTCTTCGATTATTGTACTCTCTTTTCTATATGGAAGGGGATTCATGATACATGTGCTACTGTTACATGTGTTTTACACGTGGCCTACGTGAAGGATAATGCGTGCATCACAATTGTGCAACAAGGTCAGTCTAGGAATGTAGACGGGTCAAATTCTAAAAGATGGATATATTGTGGGTTGGGTAGGGAAATACAATATAACGGTTCTGGCGATGGTGCGACCTGAAGCCACATCCTCAATATGCATATGTAATTTTCGACCTTCGTCAACAGTGTCGGCAACTGAATGATGAAGTGGAACGCTCAAGAAATTGAGGAAATTCTGAAGGGAAAGTGGAGGGAATGTCAAGCTTTGTTGTCCACAAACGTTGTCACGGAACCATCTTAGTCATATGTTGCATCACTAAAGTGATGGTAGTTCTTATTCCTGAAAATGTAAACCTGGTGAAATGATTTTCAGGACCTATCAGAATGTATTTGAGTACTATGAAGTTTATGAATAAAATTCCTAATATGTTTGGATGCGAATATTGTTGTCTACTTGTATGGTGTATTATGTGAACTCTTTTTTGATTCTGTGAGAAGGAAACGGTCGGGTGTAAGAAAATGAATACTCCATTGTTCAGACCTATATCTGTTGTGAACACAAATGATGTAGGTCATGTGATCACCTGTAAGAAGCCAAGGCCTGGCAGTAGATGTAAACTATATAGTTGCTATTTGTTCTGCGGGAAGGTGTTATAGTGACATAGAAATGGTCAACAGAGGGGTCAAGCTGTAGGTGAAGCGGTTCGAGTTTTACATTCGAAACCATGGGTGGTGAGATGACAGACCAAAAGGAGTGGTGTAAAAGGTTAAACGGTTTTGGCAACAGTGAAATGCTCTTGGGTTTTTTTTTTTTTTACGGAAATGAGGTGTAAAGTTATTTTAGGTCAACAATTGGGGAATAGTCACACGCTCTTGGGTTTTTTTACGAAAATGGGTTGTAAAGTTATTTTAGGCCACCAATTGGGGAACAATCATCAAACCACGATATATACTTTTAGAAGGCTGGAAATGCTAAAAACCACTAGAAGGTGAAGGTGAAGGTGAAGGTGCAACAGGGACACAAGGTTTGCAGTGGTGGGAAAAGAACTTGAAGGTGCTCTGGCCGAAACCATGGAGGGGAAAGAGGCCGTAATGAAGCTGAAAACAGAAGGTATGTACATTCCCTATCCATATTTGTAAGTGATCATATGCAAATGTATATTGCAGTTATAGTTTTAGGCGATGTTGCCCTTAGGTTGTTGGAAAATGAGTAATGGGTAGTTGATGTTGCATAACTGAGTTGCATTTAAAAGGATTATGAATGACTTAGGGGTGTATATAACGATTTTTGAAAGGTGTGATATCATTCCTAAATATTAATTTTGTTGCCAACACAGTGTGCGATGAAGAAGATCTAGGAGATTATCAGGGATTTGTCGACATCGTTCTGCGCGCAGCGACATAAAATGAAATGGATGGAGTTGGAGGTGGAATTTATCAAGGCGAAGGTGAATCACTGAATTGAATGGGGAATGCAATTGAGGCATATATCCTCATTGTGCTTGAACCAGAAATGATAGAAAAGATAAAGCCAAGACATTCAAGGATACAAGGTCATTGAAAACTGTTTACAAAAATTACGCGAAGTCTGTTGGATTTGGTGTGACAACTGCATTGTCTCGCAATTTCAACGAAGGGGCCAAGAAGGATATGGGTCTAAAAAAAGAATTTTATTTGTCCTATGAAGCGGGAGGCAAACCCAGAAGCAGCGAAGGTGTACTGCACACTAGAGCAACTAAACGAACGGGGTGTAAGGCCGGAATGAAAAGTAGATGGTGTCCTAAGGGTAAATGGTATAAAGTTACACATGCTAAGTTTACTCACAACCACCCCGTCCAAGTAAGCACCTCACGGTTACACCCTAGCCATAGGGTTATAAGAATGGATGCGGAAAGGAAGATTAATATGATGAAAGAAGGGGGAATAAGGACCACGTACTGACGTCATTCGGAAGGTATTAGCAACTAAATATGGAAGAGTCACTACAAGAAAATGTTGTATTTCCAACGAAAATACTTTATTCTGTCGGAAATAGAAAAGCTTTTTTTTAAAATATTATTTTATTA
>JAYMTA010003842.1:0-13541 GCA_036897625.1 Pelargonium cotyledonis | reverse complement strand
CACCACCACCGCGGCGGCGGCGCCTCCCCGGCCTCCCACACCGGCCGCCATCTCGACTACGAGTTCAGCTGCAGCAACAGCCCTGCATTTCCCGGCTTATTCCACCTCGCCAACAACAAGCGCGGCCACAACCTCAACCCGTTCGCGTGTGCGCACGCGCCGCCCACCGTGGAGGACATGCACGACCTGACCACGGTGAGTGAGGTGAAGGCGGTGCTGGAGATGCTTAATAAAAATGAGGTGGAAGCGTCGCCGGCACTTCCAGGGTTCGGGCGGACCCCTAGGGTTCGCCCGTTGAGGATAACGGACTCGCCGTTCCCGTTGAAGGAGGTGGACGAGGATAGTGAGATGGTGGACAAGGCGGCCGATGAGTTTATAAAGAAGTTTTACAGAGATTTGAAGCAGCAAAAGGGCAGCAGGCGATTGTCGGGTTGACGAGAGTTACTTGTATTGTGTAGCTCGTAGTAGATGTTGAATATGAAGGATGGCAATATAAACTTGTGTGCATGTTCTTTTATTTTTGGTAAGAAAAAACAAAATATAAAAATTCTCTTCTTGTTAATTTTGTGTACTTGAATCAAGAAGAAGCTTGTAATGAGTTTGTACACTAAAAAGGATTTCAAATTAATTATAGAGCTTAGAGCATTTGTGTTTGTGCACTTGTGTATCATTTTCTTAGTAAATGAATGCATTTTTTCTTATTTTATCTCTCCCTATTTTATGTTTGGAGCGTATTTGACACATACGCTTAAAGTTAATATACAAAAATATTGTTGAGCGATAAATATTTGATTTGTAAACTAAAAATTAACTTTTTTGTCTTTTGAAATATTTTACCCTTAAAAGAAATTTGGAGTTTTGAGTTTTTAACACTTTGCTTAAGCTACGTTTTTAACGATTTTGCTTAAGCTATTAGAGACTAATTCAATTAGTAGATGTCACACATCTCAACAAATGATTATATAATAAAATGATTGTTTTTTAATGCAAATATGTCACCCTCTTCTAGAATTCCCTCCAACTTGGGCATGATTAACATTTGATTCCAAAATATACTACTAAAGATTATAATGAATCGTACCAATTTCTACCTACAATCATGATCTAATATCCAAATTATAAATATTTTTTTAAGGAATAAAGAGTTTTTATCTTTTAAATAAAAAATTATGTTTTCTTAATACAAGAAATTAAGTAAAATCCGTACATCAAAAGCTACAACATATTGTACTATTTTTTTTAATCATTATAATGATTTGAGAGAAAACTAACTTGTCCACAAACATATATAAATATATATTATTTTCCATGGGATCTCCATATAGATATTCTTGTGCATATTCAATATATAATTTCAGAATTTGCTTTTGAATATTAATTTTGCTCCCATTTGGACATGTGTGATGAAATTAAAAAGTGAAGTGATGAAAGATTTGGATACTAAATAAATTTAGTTTTCAAGTCTCTTGCCTAATAACTATGCTTTATTTTTAGGGATAATTTTAAGTACAGAAACTCAATGCAATTTTTAATATTTATCTAAACAAAATCAAAACTGTATTAAAAAAAATATTAAGGCATGTTTAGTCAAACAGTTTAAGCGTCTTGGATTCCCTTTGAGATATCGGGTTCAAGTTTTCCTCCTAATACTATAGAATGTGATATTTGGGTTTAAGGGGTAGCTAACCTTATTGTGTAACTCAACTGATAAAAAAAAATTGACAGACGTCGAAATAATTAGCTAACAACAATGTTTTCGTGAATAAAATAATTATTTATTGTTACAGCCTCACCATCTCTCTAGCTTCCCCACTAAAATACAGTCCAAATGATGTGAGTCTACTTTGTTAAAAGTGAACCACAATTTTCTTGATTTTTGTTCATCGTTTTTTCTCTATCTTTTTCTTTTCTTTTTGTATTTTCTGGGAAACCTCCACTCTGTTTTCATTTGATGGTTGGTTGCTTTAGAGATTGAATTCATAGCCACACCCAAATATTATTAAACATTCCATGCATATAATAAGCTTTACCATTAAAGCTCTCAAAAAGGGTTTTGTTTTTGTTACCAATTTGGGGTCAATTGGCCAAAATTCACAAACTATGTAGAGGGAGTGGATGATTAATTATTCATAGATTAACCCTTTTTTCTCTTCTCATAATTTATGTATGTGTGTTAACTTTGGAGGACGAAGAATTAAGATAATAGAATATTAAGACTATTCAGAATCCAATTTTGACAAAATAGAGTAGGTTGAATCTTGTGCGTACATATTTAGAGTTGAAAATTCATGTCGTAACACGACACACAACACAAAATCAACGTATATGGTAGCTAGGCTCACACATTTCACAGACGTGTCGTGTTTTTGTTGGGCTACAAAAACACACACACTTAAGGGTGAAATTGTATGTTAATCTTATTAACGTGTTGGATAGTGTCATGTCAGAGTGGTTATATCGTGCAGAACGTGTGGGGTTGTGGTTTGTATCAGTCGTGTTATGTCAACACAGCTACTTTAGTTACCGTGTTAAACATGTCGCTTTTGTGTTCATAAATGGGCCACCTAAACACTAATTGGCAGCTACAAAGAAGAGCCCAACTCAAAGAAATGGGCCTCTCAGTCAGCCCAGTGCTGTGTATATTTGAAGGGCCTGGCTTGATTGCACTGTCAATTTCAGTCAGCAAAATATTGTGTGGAAGTAGTGAAGAGCAATAATGAAGTTCCAAACTCAACTCATCAAAATATTGCTTGGTTGCAATAGAACAAGAACAAGAACAAGAACTAGAAGCCACACATTATTCATTAAATCCAATGGTTTTTTTACTTTCTAGTTCCATATTAGTAAACGTGTAGCTAACATATCACCAACTAGTTCCAATGGTTTTGTTACCAATTAATATGGGAACAATGACATATTTAGACCATATTGTTGCTTGCATTTGTATATGTCACTCTCACGATACTTGTATCAGTTATCAAGACATGTTAGGTCAAGCGGTTGATGCGTTTTGGATTTCTTTTGGGGCTTTTGGTTCGAGTATCCTTGTCAACGGTATGAGATGTGATTTATGGGGTTAAGGGAAGAACTAACAACTAACAGAGTGACGCCCCCATTAGAAGGGTAAGAAACACTAGTTTTTATACGCCTGTTATCTCGTCGCTTATATAAAAAAATACTTATCTTAGTTACACTGACTTATAACCCCTCAGCACCTGAAAATTCAGGTCGCGGGGCTATTGCAGTTTATGACATAGCCTAACTTTAATTTCTTACGGAGTGGAGAGTCGTGTGAGTACTGACGATAAATAACCCAGTAAAAACACATGCGTTTTTTATCCCGACCTGTTTGAACCCACAACCCGCAATATTGAATTGGCAAAAGAGAGCCCAACCCCAAAGAAATGGGCCTTACAATCAACCCATATCAACACTTAAAGTAGATTTGAAGGGCATGGCATGGGTTGATTGAACCATCATTTTCACTCACCACCACAAAGATTTGTGTGAATGTAGTGAAGAGCAAGAATCAAGATCCAAACGCAACCCACTATTATTGCGTGGTTGCAATGGAACAACAAACAAGAACTAGAAGCCACAAATTATTCATTGAATTAGTTGGTTTGTAACTAACATAACATCCAACAAGTTACGTGTCATTTTCATGCATGCACAGTCGACACTGATTCATGTAGTAGATACTTAGATTTAGCTGCTCGTGACATGAAGTAGCTCACAGTGCATATATGGTTGTTGGTTATTGCACCATCACTCATTCATTTTCCTTTCTTTTCTTTTCTTTTCTTTTCTTTTCTTTTCTAGGTTGCCAATCAAGGGCTTGCTGGGTTGATAAAACTATATATGGTTACAGTAGCTTTACATGTGAATTGCCATACAAGTTGTAACATTGTATAGAGACCAATACCTGTAAAAAAGAAGAGGTCCAGTCTATTAATTTAACATATCTTTTTTTACTTTTAATCTCTCATTAACTACACAACAACCAATTGGGTAATATAAAATTGGACCACAAAGTGTACCAAGGAGAATAAAGAAAGAAAAAAGGAACTTTTTCTTCGATATTAGAAGTGTTCGTGTGTCATTAGAAACTAGAGTTCAGACGAATAAAAAAATGTTTGAAATTATGTACACTAAGATAAAGTAACTGAAATTTGTGATCATAGCGATGATTATAATGAACTTTCGCATAAGATGTGATGGTAAGAGCTAAAAGTTTAAGCCTTCAAATTAATGTCAAAGTTAAAACGTTAATTACATCGGTTATTTAACATTTAAATTCACATATAGCAAGTGATGATCCTTTATGAAAGAAGAGTATTTTAACAAAAGTATTAATGATTAAAAGTAAAACTAATTGGATCGTAGGAGGCGTCCAGAGCCAACGAATTCATTTTGCGACATGCAGAAAAATAATTGATGATATGTCATGTACTTATTGACTTAACTAAAGGTACGCATGGTCACCTGCATATGTGATGAATTTGGTGGTGCCATACCATCAAAAAAAAAATAATAATAAAATAGGTGGTGCCATGCCATACACATTACAAGTTAGAGACTCTAAAATTGTGAGCTACTCTTATGTTTGGCGAGTTGAGTCCATGTTACTCATGGCCCGAACCATTATGGGCGGGTTTGTGGGAATCCCAAGGTTATGATATATGAGAACCACATGCCGCCCATATGTTGGGCGGGTCGTGAAGGACATGGACAAGAACGGGCAAAATGTTTTGAGTCCAAATAACCAGTTTGATGAATGAATTAGCAAAAAAATTTAAAGCTCTAAACTCATCTATTTTCAATTATTAACTCTAAACTAAGATTCTTTCTCCCCCTTTAATTATATTATTAATCATTCTGGACACATGAACAAATTTTCATATATTTCATAATAGTTGGACACAAAGATGGTAGTAAATAATTTCTCACAACTAACAAAAACCCACTTGCTCTTATGTTCTTTTATGTTTTAATGGCTACCAAAATTGCCATATTCTCAATACAATAAAAGCAACAAAAGGTTCACAAGAAATAAAATAAAAACCACCTACTCTCTGTCTCTATCTCTAACTCTACCACCTTTTTCTCTCTCACAAATCTCAATTTCATTGCATGCATGCAAACCCTACCCACATAACTAAAACAATCTCTCTCAAGTTAGGTTTACAATTAATTGAATCTCAAAAAGAAGAAGAAGAAACATTAATTGTTTCTTTTTTTATCTTAACTCTCTAGCAAAATCCACCAAGTTCAAGACCTTCCAAAACCCACAACCTCATGCATCAAACAAAAACTTCTATAAATAGGCCTCTAGTCTTCACCTTCTCCCATCATTACACAATCTTCTTGATCTTAACAAAAACACTCCAAAAACACAATCTTCGTTGTTTTATTCTCAACTTCTTAGGATCATGGCACCACATGGAGAGAGCACTCTTGCAATCCCAAGCTCTTTCTCAAGGCGCAACACCTTCTCCAAACCTCCAAGACTATGCAAGGAAAGCCTAAAAAGAACCATTTCAGACATCTCGTTCGAGCTGAGCAAGGAAGAGATCGACCTCTCTCTCTCCCTCCCGCCCATCTCCGAAGTGGAAGATGCGAAATGCGAGTGTTGTGGGATGAGCGAGGAGTGCACGCCTGAGTACATCGACAAGGTGAGGAACAAGTTCATGGGGAAGTGGATATGCGGGTTGTGCGCGGAGGCGGTGAAAGAAGAGTTAGAGAAGAATGGAGGGAACATAGAAGGAGCCTTGAGTGTGCACATGAGTGCATGTGCAAGGTTCAAGAAGCTTAGAGCCTATCCAGCTTTGGTGCAAGCTGAGGCCATGAGGGACATCTTGAAGAAGAGCACAGCAAGAGCCAAATCTATTAGTCCTAGGGACAAAGGAGGTGTTGTGCTACCCAAGAAAGGTGGGATTGCAAGGAGCTCAAGTTGCATACCAGCTATTACTAGAGAGATGAGTGAGCTTGCAATGGGAAAATATTGATCCCATATAGGTGTTATACATATATATGTGTCTCCGTACGGTCTGTTGTTTAACTTGTCGTTCTAACATCCCGGTGTCGTCAGAACTTCAAACAGAAGACAAATTTCTCGAGATACTGTTAGGCTTTACCAACGAGAATCTTGGGAGATTTGTCTACTTCCAAAAACTTGTTTACATGATAATTGTTCTAGTGGTCAACCCTTGCAAACTACCCTCTGGGGTTTTTTCTTCAAGGTTGGTTCCATATTAGGGTTTGTTTTTCACCTTTTGGAGAGCCTTCAGGGTTTTTTTAGGTAGATTCAAAATGTTCTAACCATTTCAACCTTGGAGTCACTCTCCAACTAGGTTTAGGGCTATTTTTCTCATTATGTACCGTATGTGTCTCTTGTATTTGTGGTTTCAATTCATCATTTACATAAATAATGATGAATTTTCGAGTTAATTAAATTTGTCTCGACAATTATTCATATAATGATCATTATGACATCTAATTGTAGAAAAATTAATGTATGATTCAACAAAATTATCATTTAAAAACATTGGCAAAGAAAGATTCAACTGAGTGAGTAATTTCAAGCATTTGAAGAGTAAATAGTGCATTCCTATTAAATAACATAGTGCAAAAGCATTCAATCCCAGACAACACAAAAGGCAGTTTCAAGGTTTGCATCAAAAGAAACAGCCTAACCTGTTTAGAGTCCTATTGAGTTCTCTCGGAGGATCTGATAGCAAAATGTTACAAGCCAACTATAGAATAATATAGTCTATGTAGTTGCATGTTTTCATTAAACGAAAGACCAGTTCACGAACATGAAACAGATGCAGTGGGCGTTCTCTTCTTCGTTCAGAACCTTCCAAGCCACTGCTCTCTCGTACGAGACTGGTCGTCCCATGCTTGACAGGCATATACCACTTTGAAGACATGCAAAACCCTACAAATACACAGTGTGGATGTCAATAACTAACTGCATACAAATTATGATACAGGTTCAACAAATTTGAAGATCCTTCAACAAAATTGACTTAAGAACTACGCTGTGCAAATCCAAAATTTCAAGAACATGGTTCATAATCTTTATCATTTAGTAGAGCTGACAATTCGGGACAGGTTGAAAAGGCCTCATCGTGAGGTGTTGGGTCAAGCTGGGTTTCAGATATTCACGGGTTCGGACTTGCTTCTACCATTTAGTGAAAGACTAATATGGGGTGATAGGATTCACCATCATTTAGTAGGGCTGACTATTCAGAGTTCGGGTCGAGTCGGGTTTTGGGTAATAGCTGGTTTGGGCTTAAATTGTCAGCCCTATCATTTAGTGAAACTCTAATATATGGGGTGCTACCGTGCTAGGATTCATCATGATCTTGAAAATCCTTATGCGAAACTTTTTTGCATAAAATGGATATTCAATCAGATTGCTAAAGAAGTTTCATACCTGTTGCATTATCTGTGGAAACTCTGAACAAAGAGTTTTCCGTCCGTGGTCATCAAATATCTTTTCCAGGGTTATGTCTTGCAGTGCAACCAATGTCGTCTCAAGCATATCAAGCCCTGCCTGGTTGGCGAAGGTGAAAACTGGCAATGCCTACAAAGAACAAATCATATCAAGTAGATGAACAGTCGATATAAATAGAAACGAAAAAGTTCAATACTATTCTCTCGATTTAAATTTACACAATAACTTTTAGAGACGTAATGGTAGTTAACATAGGTGCACTTGAGATACACACCTTCAGGGAGCAGCACATGATAGCATCCGAGTGATGCCAGAGATTTTTTAAGCCAGTTTCATTTCCTTCGTTGTTGGATTTGAGTAACTCGACACCCAAGTAGCACCTGAAAAACAAGGAACAATTGATTATTGATCTACTAAAATGGAATTTTTCAAGAAGTTTCACACATTATACATAAAAGAGCTGCACTGTAGTATTTTTTTTATGTGAAGTCAATATTTAATATTCAAGTGCTATGAATAGGTTACTGACCTATAACTGTTACTTATCCACCGAACAAGTGTCTGAGCTTCAGGAGTACCCAGGGCAGACCGCAGACCGCCATGTGAACCCAAATGTGAAGGAGAGAGCGCTAGTGCTACTCTCTGAACAGATGATATAATGCTACGGACATATTGGCGAGCCATGGACGCAACATGTTCTTGCATGTGGCTTTCAAATGCAAACTCAAATGCTATTGTCATTACAGATCTTACACAGCCAGAGTTGACAGAAGAGTCGTTAGACGTTTTGTTCCCCGCAGGCCCAACCTCAAGAGCAGAAGCAAGATCCAGGGTACGATTTGGGCTGGAGGTTTCCTGCACCATTTTTATGTGTATCAGATGAGAAAGTCGAGCAAAAAGTATGGAGCATAACAGGTACACAATCAAGATTCTAACCTTTCCAGAATCAAGAGGAATGATGCGGAAACCAGAAGGCAGAAGAGGAGCATCATCAGCAAATGAAGCATCAATAGGAGCAAATATAAGTTCAGCACAAGTGCCAACAGCATTCTCATCCATTCCACTGCATAGCTGTAAACACATAAAAACAAATTAAGCAAATGATTAAAAAGTACGTTACTACTTCAATATTGGCTTAAAAAAAACAAAAGGTAGTACATAACACAGCAAAACACCAGCCGACACAACAACCCAGACTGGATGAACATGTTTGTGAAGTGAAACCAGGCAATAAGGAATGAGAAGCCAGGGCCCAGGAAGCAAACATCCCCTTGGATGAATAACATTGGTAATTAAAAAATTCCTATATTTCAATAGATCTAAAATGCATTTTATTTCATGTATAGGCAGTACTAGTCTCAGTAATTAACAGAGTATAAACAATATTTGTGCTTACTTGCAAGAGGAAAATATCTCTGGACATCATTGCATCTTCAGGAGAATGTCCAACAGCTTCCAACTTGACGACCTCCAAGAACTAATGAGCAGAAAAAACTTACAATTAATTCAAGAAATGGCATATATAGTAAACTAGTTATAACTGAAATGTGTAATTACAACATGCTTACCTCTTCATTTTCAGTAGTGTGCGCAAGTGGAAGTATAACTTGGCCACCAAAACTTCCCACTCGAGACCCTGGTAAGTTACAAGGACCAACTTTAACAGCTGCAGCAGAGTAAGCATCAATGCTGTTGTCTGCCCATTCTGACCTATGCTCCCGCAAGAATCTAAGAAGAATTGCAGGAGGCACGTTCTAAGAAGTGACAGCGCATAATGTAGGCAGGAGGTCAGTCAAATGAACAGCAAATTGTAACTGATAAGAAAGTGAAACTGATGACTTGCAACATAAGTATCAAATTGGAAGAATTATAACTATCACATTCATAATGTTCAAAATTGCATCACAGATCATAATCAACAATCCAACTATGAACTAAAATTGTGTTCTTCTGTTAACAACGTTAACAGAGCCCTACCTAGATGAAAAGGTGATAAAAGATCACATCAACATTCCTATCTTGTTTTTCCCTATCTAATAAATGAAGAGCAATGAAAACAGCACCTTTTATTTGCACTAGTCATTCATTAACAAAACAACGCAACTTAATCACCAATATATAATGCACTGCAAAACTAAGAAGAGATCCATGGTTTTGATACTAACTATTTACCACAAAACATATCAAATAATTTCTCAAATTACTAACCTGTAAAAGCATTGATGCTTTGGCACACAATACAGCATTGCTCACAGCAGTATACCCATTAGCAAAGGAAAGATTAAGACCCATTAGCTTTTCAGGAGATGAGTTTACAAGAATGGTGACATCATCCATACCATCATTTCCCATTACCGACCACCCCTCATCCGTAAACCCATTAAGAGCCTCGTTAAAACCCCTGTATCGACATTTATATCAGAATCAGAACAGCAGAAAAGTATTACCAAAGTGAAATAAGTTACATCAAACTAAAAGATACTGACCTGCTCAACCTCTGGCTAAGAGCTCGAAGGGCAGCAGGTCGTCTGCCCCAGTTGGTAACATTTGACTGGGAAGCCTCTTGTGCTATCTGCCTCAGCTGGCGTAGACCCTGTATAGAAACAACAAAAGGTAATATTAAAGAATTGTGTACACGTAAGAATTCTGGTTCTCATTCAAGTGTAATTCAAGAGCAGTCTTATAGATATTGAGTTGCCTAAGATGTTTGTTCCATGGAAAAAGAAACCAGTTCCACAATGAAATAAATAAACAAAAATCCAAATTAGCACCATCGGGATGAAGGAAGAAAAAAAGTACCGCCATAGTTGTCTTCTGTGCAAGCACCGTAGATGATTCATACAGCGGGCGCAATACTTCAGGAACACTCCATGGCTAGTTCATGAAACATATAAAGTTGTTTGGTAAAACAAATATTTTTCAACAAGCAAAATGAAAGGATATTTAATTGTTCAAATATAAGACCATAGCATTAATACCTCCAAATCCATATGATCAACAATGTGTATGATTGAACCACTCCCTTCACAAGGTCTTATCAGGAACCCACTTGGGAGCATTTCTGCTCTCACAAAATGAGGTACTGGTGGCATGCTTGGACCATTTTGAGTATTTTTAAGTGACCTCTCACAGACCTACAAGTGACGTGAAAATTAAGATATATCCATTGAAATATAACAGTTATCGCACCACAACCACAATTCTAGATCATGATAATGTTAAATCACACAACTAATGGAAGAAGTAAGAGAATAGTAGAATAGTTTAAACCATACCACAAGGCTGCCGTCTTCTAAAACAGAAGTATAACGTAACAACCAGAAGTCGCGAGCAGGCGCCAATGTTGTTGGCGCATATAGCTACATTATCAAGAAAATCAAAAGATCGTTTAACAATTCAATAACAGTATAGTCCCATATACACATTTAAAAAAAGGTAAGAATGGGCAGCTACCTGCATGTAAAGCAGCTCGACGGTCCCACCATTAGCTGTTGGCAGCACGTTCAGGACATCCACGGTTCGGCAATCCCGGAACCACGAAGGACGATCCTTGAGGATCTCTGCAACCTGGTAGGAACATAGTAAATTACATAAAGCAATGTCAGAAGCCAAGGCCAGGAGATATATACAAGATAAGGAACCATGTGACTTACCCTTGTAGGTTCAAGACCCACCAGGCCGCAGGCTCGTGCTGCCACGCCAGTGCAACCATGAGATATAGCAACGATTCCAATGGAATCCGGACCAGGCTATGCACGGCAAACAGAGACCAAACAATCACGGATTGAAGAAAAATTAATTTCAAAGTGAAATTTATGTAAACCCTATCTCTACACGTACAAAACTTAAGTTACATTCCAATATATTCTCAGTAAGAAAAATATTACAAAAATGAATGGTAAGTTGGTAACTATAGTGCTCTTGTATTATTTGTCTCATTGATTAACCTCTAAGCTGTCACCAACTAATGAAGTAATGATTTGAATATTTTTCTTAAATAACTAAATAATAATATACTGAAAAGGTGTCGAGAGATACCTTCATTCCAGGCATTTGGACCCACTCTACAGCAGTTCCAGTGGCCTTTGAAAGAAACTCTGCTAAAGTTTCTTCTGCAATGGACAAAAGCCTGTAGAAAACAATAAAAGCTTCTGTTCATAAGGTTGTCACTGAGCAAGAAGATAAGGAAAGGACCCATCAACCATATTCCACTAACCCTGCAGGACTAGCATCTCTAGGAGGATGTTGAGGAGTCAAATGCTGTTGACCACTCGTCACCACTGATTCACAGCTCGTGTCTTTGGTTGCAAGCGTTGTCTATAAGAATACATCAAACAACATACACATTTAAATATCAGATGAATCTACCAATAAAAAAGGATTAAAAGATAGATAAATTAGACCTAAAGATGAAATTTTGTAACCATAACAAGTTCTTACATTCTGGGTATGTTGGCGAAAGTAGCCATTCTCGTAAACCAGATGAGACACCTGCTTCTGCAACCTAACATTCTCCTCCATTAAAAGCTTGTTCATCGCCGACAGCTTCCTGTTAACGGCCTGAAGCCGGGAAGCCTCTTTCCTCTGTTTCTCTCTACATCTGAGCCAAACAAAATCAGAAAATGGCAGCTTAATTAATTCTTTGCTCTAAAAGTTAAGTAATAAAAAGAAAGAATTTTTATGATACCCAAAAATGGATATTCATCTCCTGGAACTATTTTAATTAGAAGAGGACAAGGCTTCACTTTGTTCCAAACAAAAATATAATATTTCAAGACCACAAATTTTCAATTTTTCTCCCCAGTAAAGACCCTCCATTTGGTTTATGAGACCATGTTCGTGGACATTATCATTTCAATGAAGCTAACATACTTGCACTTCACTCAACTAACAAAAACTTCAAGATCCAAAACGTAAATCGTTGTTCCTATCTTACACCAACCATCAATGCACTAAATATAAACAAAGCAAAAACACACAAAATTGACAGTGAACCGACAATACCTCCTGTTCTGGAACCAGACTTTGATCTGTTTAGGCTCAATGTTGGAGAGAATGGGGCACTCCCTGATCAACTGTTGGCGGCGAATCGAACTCGGCTTCGGGCAATCGTGGTAGAGCTTTTCGAGGGCTTCAACCTGCTCAGGCGTGTACCGGACATACTTGCCATTGTCCAAGCTCCCAAGCTTACCATCCTTGCAGGACATTGCCATCTTCAATCAGCTCCAACACAAAACACCACCCACTAAAACTCACACCAAAAAGAACCCAAGTAACTATCTTCTCTTCACTTCAAGACCTCAAGCTCGAATGAAAATCACAGTAGCTCACAAGAAAGTGTTCTTCTTTTTATGATCTGAATCATAAATCTTCAGAGACAGCTATAACCCAATTTGGGACACAATTAGTTCTTGTTTTCTCCACCATGTGAGGCAAGCTCCAAGCACAAGAAACTATCAATCTTTCGAGATCAGCGCCTAAAACCCAAACTCCAAACCCGATCTCTAAATCTAAAACACCAAAAACAAAAACGCGAAAAGCACGTTCATTTTGGACTCGCACAAGCCGTACGGACGATAACGAAAGGGATTGCTCGAACACGGACGAAGAATCTCAAATTTTTTTAGTTTTCTCGAGAAACGAACGTCCCCAACTCGCCCGAGTCGACCCACCCAGATTTTCACTTTCCTCCCCGCAAGATCCAAACTTTGTTCCACAAGACAGCCACCGAATCGGACAATACTCCGAACAAACCCAAAACGACACCGTAATTAATCACCACCACCGATCCTTCATGTCTGCGAAACTAAACACGACCCACTTCTCAGCTCCAATCTTCGCGACACATTTTCGCTTCGTTCGCTTCTAGGGTTTCATGGAAACAACAAAAGCAAGCAAAAAAATGGGTCTTTCGAACCAGAAGAAGAAGGTGACGAATCTGAGCTCAAGAAGCTTCAACGTACAAAAAACAAAACAAAAGTACAAAAACAAAAAATGATTTTTTTGGAAGCAGAAAGAGCAAACCCTAATCGGTAAAGCTGTTTTGGTTCGTGTTTTTCAATTTTCGTTGGTTCATTCA
>JAYMTA010003841.1:0-13543 GCA_036897625.1 Pelargonium cotyledonis | reverse complement strand
GAAAGGAGAGGAGAGAGTATTTGTCCAAGGATAACTGAATTAGAGTAAAGTGATAGGGACATAGAAGGAATTTGATCACGAAGAAGGGCTATATACGGAGGTTATCCATAATAGTATGGTGGGCTTTTGACATATAGCTGCGGGAATTGGTGAATATAATGGGTTGATTGGATGGGCCCTGTGGGTATTTGTTAAGGGGGAACGTAAGCATAGTTGTTGGTATCATTTGTATAGCGATATGTCGATATGATACGGTTCAACACAAAAAATATGTATTGGCTGGCTGAACTGCTGAAGTGCTTGAATCAGTTTCTGAATCATATGGATCGAATCAGAACGGTATGAACCACACGGTTCACAACTGTTCATCCCTTTAATTTTTTATTATTTTATTTATGGTTTTTCTAATGATTGGGCCACAAATCCTAATCTAGCATAGCAAGCCCATCAATTATAAATTAGGTCTATGAGTGAGTAAACTATTTATTTTACTTTAGTACCCAATCCAATCAATAGCATCTAGGTTTTATGAGTATTGAATATTTCAAATTTGATTTGGTTAGGATTTGGAATGTAAAGAGTCAATATCTACACTATTCAAATAAATAAGGGAAACAAAAAAGATTGAAGTTTAAAATTATACTAAAAATGACTACTATATTATAAATTTTATACAAGATGATGAATTATAGCTCAAACAATACATGATATGAACCTTGATTCAACAACCATGGAAGTATGATGTATCTCTTTTTTTTTAAATAGAAGTAAAAGCTTTGGTTATTCTTAATGAGAAGGGGAGGTGTGTTTAAGGGTAGAGTAATAAGTGGGATGGACAAACGAGGATCGTAAATCTTTCTATCTCTTAAGGTATAATGAGTAGTGAGAGACTAAGAAGCTTGGCTGGAAGGATGGGCGGATAAGTCTTTTTCCTTGGCGAGTCTAAAGAAGCTGAGAATGATTATTATATTGGGGAAATTGCAGATAAATACCTTGTGTTTAGCACGTTTTGGCATTTAACTACTTCAATATATATATTTTTTTATAAGTTTGGACTACCCTGAACTTTTCAAAACCAATTTTATTAGTTACAATGTTAAATTTATAGTGAAATGACACTTGTCTTACTAACCCAACCCTCACTATAACTAAACTTAATCCTATCCCTCACCCTAACTAAACCTTACTAAACCTAACCCTAACACTAACGCTAATCCGCTCACATTGTATAACCCTCACACTCATCTCTCACCAAAGGCACACCAAGCCACCTCTCTCTTCTACAACCAGAAGCTGCTGCCAGTGTCTTCACCTTCAGACGCTTTTGTTGACATTGTCATCTCCAGAAGCTTCCGTCATCGTCGTCATTTCCATGTCACTGTTGTCATCGTCATCTCCATAAGACGCCATTGTCACCTTCATATCCAGAAGCTGCTGCCATCACCTCCCATTGCTCTCTTCTCCAACATGCAAGCCAATTCTGATTGTGAACCCACTGGAAGAGGCTTTACCAGCCCGAACAACCATTCCAGCCATCCACACCACTAGAGGTCAGATCACTACCATCTCTGTCAATATCCACCGAGAACAACCCAGTTCTCGTTAGATCTAAAGGGTTTTGGTCAAATCCCCATTGCCGTTGTCATTTTCGATCTGGTCTCTAAATCTCTCTCTCTCTCTCTTGAACCTCAAATCTGGCATGAGCAGAGCCCAGATCTGCTTTAGGTTATTTATTGATGATCTTTGGCTGGATTTGTGTTGTTGAGCAGTGCCTAGACCTTGTCTTGATTTTTGCGTTTGCAAATATAGTACTTTGTAATCCACTGTATATTGCCCAAAAATATGTATATTCATGAATTTTATTCCTTTGTTTTCTTCAAATTTCACTATGTATTAATGGAAGACAATATGCATTGATTAACTTGCGTTCAGTAGTGAATCAGAGAAAAATGAAGAAATCTCTTTTAATTATATTGATAAACTTATAGTTAAAAAGAGAGAGATAACAAATCAGGATGAGATCTGGAAATTTCAGAATCCGGCAGCCGGAATCTCTAGTTTTGAATTATTTGGAGACTGGAATCTTCAAATCTTCAAAGATAAAGATGATTGTGAGCTGGAATGATGAAATAAAATGAAGGGTATTTTTGGAATTTTTGGTTTATTTTGATCTAGTGTAGCGCAAAATGACAAAACAGGCTTTGGATAGTTTTGGGTCGTTATGTGATGACAAAAAAATGAGGGTAATTAAGTGTCAAACGTGTATATTACTAAGTAGTGATATGCAATTTCCCCTATTTTATTTGTGTAGAGTCAATGTTTTTGGAAATAATTCATATTTTTATGAACACTATGTGGCAGTGCGATTCTGAGTACTTGTTGGTAATCCTGTTCAGTTTAAGTGCTATCTTTGTGTTTTGTTGCTTGAAAGATGGTCAGTCTTTCCCTTTTGCTTGATGTTGACATTCAACCTTCTGTGAATTGATCCCTCTTTGTCCTCCATTCTACTTGTCCCTTGTCTCCCGTGCTTGACCAGGTTTTGTTCAGTTGATGAGAATGGAAAGCCAAGTGCAGAGCCTTATTTCTTATTACATTAAGCCAAGTGCAGAGCTTTATTTCTTTATACATTTTGATATTCCCAACTATTGTTAATAAAGATTTTGAATTCTGTATTCCTTGAGAAAAGGGGCAGAATAACATTTTCCTCTTGCATGTTGGTCTACCCCTAAGAATTGTAAATAGCTCAATACGTTTGCTACCAAGACTTTTTTATTACCCTTGGATGCTGTAATTTTAGTTGTAGTGTTAACATAAGGATGGCAAGATGTAAAGCTGCGTACTGATTCAGTAATTTGCCTGCTACAGGGCGTGCTTACTCTTTGTGGAATGCATGATTTTGAGGCCAAGCCAGTGTTGCTGTGTTCTTGCAATGACAACTCTGTTCGTGCATACGATTTGCCATCGTGAGTCTGCGCACTTGTACTCTACTTTGTTTCTAAATAAATTTGGATGTTTTTCAATTTTTTTTTCGCGAGTCTTGCTTTATCTGCACTATAAATTCCTGTCTTCTGTACTGTTTCAGGTTCTCAGAGAGAGGTAAAATCTTTGCTAAACAGGAGATTCGAGCCATTCAGATTGGTCCTGGTGGGCTGTTTTTTACTGGCGACGGAACAGGTCAAGTGAGAGTCTGGAAGTGGCTGGCAGAACCCACTGCAACTTCCTGAGAACTTCCATACAATTTTTTGGTGTCCCTCGTCATTAATTTTTATTTAACCAGTTCATGTGTAATGTGTAAGTTTGCGGAAAGAATTATTAGATGAGTTTTAGCTTTACGAAAACCCTTTGGTCACATATCATGTGCCATAATTATAAGTGTATTCCTATCCAAAGTTGTAATAGTTGGACAACACTTCATAAAGTTGAGCACATATTATAATGCTCAACAATTAAGTCAGCATGTGTATCACCTCCTTCAACCAGAAGAGATTTTTCGAGGTTTACATCTTTTACCTTCTAAAAAGCGAAAAAAGGGGTATAGTTGCAGATTTCTGAGAAACATGATGCGGTCGAAATGAAAATTAAGCTTAAGCTTATTGTTTTGTTTCTTTAATTTGAGGACTAAACGAAAAACCTGCTCAGCTTGGTTCTTTTGTTTGGTCCCAATAGCTCTAATTGTTGAGTATTTGGAGTGTAATATGTTTGATGATGCTTCTCTAGATTGCTATTCTTTAGGAAATTAGTTGCTGTGTATATCAGAAGGATTGAATGCCTCAATGTGGCGCTTGGATTATATTTTTGGGAATGAGAATTGCAAATTCAGAATGAATATTTTCCCATTCCTGACAAAAATTATAATCAACCATATGTTATATTCTTTCCAGACAGTTTATGTTGGAAAGATTCAATCCAAAGATGAAATAGATTTTGGATTAGGAAAAATGTTAAATGTACAAAACTTTGTACACAATTTTCTGTACAAAACGATGTGGCAATTTATGTGGCATGTGATTATTTTATATTTTTGTGATTTTAAAATTATTTTTAATAATAAAAGTCTGACATATGTGATACCACCACCCTTTCACGAATTTCTTCCGGGGAGCGTCCGATTTATAAGACATGACGTACACATGGTGTGCCAACTCATCAATGAATTAAACGATGTGTCATCTCTTATTGTTTGACACATCATTCTGTACAAAATTTGGGACATATAGAATTACTCTTGGATTAGGTTCCAAGCTGGCTACTGGATTAAGGTCTCGTTTGGGAACTTCATCTTCCAGTCTCATTTTAGGAAAAAAAGGTGAAAAAGAGATACAATTTATATAAAATCGTTTGACAATGAAAAAGTAACTTTACCGGGAATGTTTATTTTTCTGGAAAAGTTGATAAGGGCATTTTACATATGAAAAAATGAAGGGAAAATTCAAAATCATGGATTGTGAAAAGTGAATACTATGTTTGATTCAAATTTGTAAAAAGTGGAAACTTGTTGGAAAATATTTGGCAATTACTTATTTGACACTCTAATTTAAATAACATATTTTTTTGCTAATATTTGTATTAACGAGTTCATCAATTTAGTAGTTTTATGAATATAAGATGCATGAGTAATAGTTTAGTATAATAGTTTATATATCAAAAGATGCATGAATATAAATAAAATTTGGTTGAAATAAAATTGTTTATACTCAAGTAGAGAACTTACCATGATGTAATCACATTTGCAGCTCACAGATACAATAGAAAAGAGTGCTGAATGAATAAAGTAGAAGAAAAATGAAAAAAGAAGAAAAGATGAGTAGAGACGAATTAGGTTTTTAATTTACAAAATTACGTACCTTTTGAAATTTTTGGTAGAGTACTGACAATTTAAAATACGGTTGGTAAAAAAATTATATTTATACTTGGCCTAGTTTATGTGTAATTTAGTAAAAAGAAGAGAGATATGTAATTTAATAAAAAGAAGAGAGACAAAATTGAATTTTTATCACCAATAGCATGAGAAATTTTGAAAATACGAAGATATTATGAACATCCAAAATGCCAAATTAAGGGAAAAAAAAGAAATGATTTTCCTCCTACTTGGAAAAATTCATGGGAATCCAAAATCCACACCCCCATGAGATTTTAAAATCCTATGAAATTGGGAAAGTGAAATCACTTTATTTTTAAGCGTAGTATTTTACTTTAATTATCAACTTGCCTTTAGTAACGTCACTTTTCCTTATCAAAATCTTGTCTCCCAAACGACACCAATTTTTATTGTAAAATGATAATATTATCCTTGTAAATATTAATTAATATCAGTAAAAGAAATTAGCCAGGGGATGAAATCTGGATATTAAATCTCACCCTTTCATTTTATTTTGTTATTGGATGAATAGCCAAATCACTTGTTATTCAGATTCTTCTTATGGAGACATGAATTCAAGAGGTCCAAAATAAATTGGAATTCAATCAAATTCCCAGTTCCCACCACCTTTGCTTTGGGTACCAAATAGGGAATTGCAGTATAGTGGGTCAGTTGGAGGACAATTATGCGTATTATAATTCTCCTTATTCATCTATGCATGAATTATTAGGCTAGAACGCCATTTACCAGTTTTATTATCCACCAATTCAATATAAGGGCTGATCACTTCATTTTTTGGGTCACCAAATCATATACTGATCAACCAATTCATATACTATGTTTTTCATAACTGTTGAGCAGAATAAAAAACATCAACTACTTGAAAACGTTACATAGAAAATAAGACACTCAAATGGTGCCAGAAATAGAAAAACGAAACAACATTTCAATGAGGAATCGATAGTAAAAGAGCGGAAACCTAGGCAAAGACACAAGGGAATGAGTCTAAAGTGAACATAATTGGAGAACATTGTCATTCATGAAATAAAAATACCAAGACCTAACAATGTAATCATACAGTACATGCTCTAGTTTATCTATTTAAAACAGCATCTTCAACTTCAACAAAGATCATCCCTCATGACTGATATTATTGTAATTAAGCTGTTTTAACAACTGCTATTCTCATATATACGTATATATATATATATATCAAAGATTGAACATCACCTTAATTGCATTTCCTCCACGAGCACTAGTTTCAAACGCATCCTCTACTTCCTTCTGAGAGAACCCAAACCTGTGAGTTATAAGTGGCTTCACGTCTATCTTACCGCTCCTCAGAAACTCAAGGCATAGCGGCCATGTGTTCTTGTATCGGAAGATGCCAATCACATCAACCTCCCTGCATCATTTCATAATTATTAGCCAGACAATAGCTAACGATTTAAGGATCTATGTTTGTTTATCGACATCATTTCCAGGTTCTTACAAATGATAGTTCATTGTGAGGAACCATCCCCTCCCTTTTTACCCCTCATATTTGTTTCTTAAGCATATACCAGCCAAGACTTCTACTTAGGCATCTTATTTGTTATATATCCAAATGTCCATTCTAGACCTACTAGTTTCTGAACGTGATTGTAACAACATAAGTACATAATAGATCCCTATACCTTGCAGCAGCGGGTGTGAGTGGGACAGTCATCACGCCATGCCCCATACCCACAAGGCAAACTTTGCCGCCAGCAGATGTGGCACTCAGGGCCGTTGACATGGTTTTATTGAAGCCTGCACAATCAAAGGTCACGTCTACTCCAGCTCCCATGGCTTTCTGGATCTGTGCAACCTCTTCAGCAATATTCTGTAAAAAAAACACTACTTAGAATAGTTCTAAACTCAACAGATAAATCTGGATATAAGGACAAACTAAAGCAAACAAGCTGTCAAACAAGAAAATGATTCACTTTTTAATTTTGTTCTCATTTCTTTTCAACTGCAGCAATTATAAATGCTACAGTTAAGAAACAAGGGTAAAGAACCAATTAATTTGAAGTTATACGAATGCTAGTAGGCTATGTTTGTTTCCTTGAACTTTAATTTGGATAGACCTAATTGGATCACACGTCAAAGTAGTTTACTTGTCAGGATGTTTTTCCCAAACCATTAATGGGATCGGAGACATTTTTTTATTTGTTTCCCACAGCAAAATAAAATACAAGAAAATAGAAACCTCAGTATTTGTTGAAACTTTAACAATCTCATCTGCACCAATATCCTTTGCAATGGATAAACGGTGGTCATCCACATCCACAATGACAATTCTGGGTGCTCCAAAAGCACGAGCTGCTAGCAGTGTGACAAGGCCTATTGGCCCAGCTCCCATAACCAATACATTTGTCTCTGGACCAACATTAGCTCGGCGACATGCATGAACGCCGACACTCAATGGCTCACACATAGCTCCCTCTTCCAAGCTCACATTGTCTGGCAGTTTAAAGCATAGGTCTGCAGGATGAACCACCTGTTACAAGAAAGACTACCAATAAGTACCCAGAACCTTGACAGTTTAATGCAACCCATTATTCACTTTACCTGAGCATATGAATATCTCAGAGATGAACTCAACTAAAACAGAAACTGACACAACACTTAATCTCAGTTGTTAGCTACGTACGTGATCATACAATAAAAGCACAGTAAATAACTAAATATCAGGAAACACCTAACAATTAATGTGTGTAGAAATATAATTGGTCATTGAAAATCAGCAAGCAGCCAGGCACAGGTACATGCAATGAAGCCTACGAACATCATGAACTCAGATCTTAACAGTTTACAGCTCTGTCCTATCCTTCCAAGACGTTGGTGGGACAGAGTGAGACACTATAGCATGTAAAATGTAATATCTAAAGACTAATATAATACTCCCTCCGTTCTCCGTCTCAAAATAAGTGTGCTGTTACTTTTTATAGGCAGAGTGTCCTTTTTCTCTAATTTTTCCCAATATGATGTAGTCTTACCCTTTTAAATTAGTTATGCATGAATTATCTAGTATCCTGATAGGAAGTTAGTTAGTATCTCTTAATGTATGATTCAGAGGATACAAGAGTATACATATCACACTATAATTTCTCCTTAATTAGAGAAAGTAGGACACTCATTTTGGGACAAAGGGAGTATATGATAAGCACGAGTGTAAGTTTATTGTCATGAGTTTGATTGGCTAAAGAGGTCTATACTTTTGTGTGATCATGGAAGCAATAAAGTTCAACAATAATCACAGAATCAAATAAACTGAACTGGTATATTTGTATGGAGAATTAATAGCCTAACAAAGTCAAAAGAATCCTCTAGTCTGAAAATTTTCATCTTATGTTTACCTGATTGGCGAGAGAACCATGAACTGGTGGAGTTGCAAAGAACTTCATCTCCGGGCACAGATTATATCGGCCGTCTTTGCAAAGATTGCACTGCCAGCAGCTGATCCCGGGCTCCAATGCCACTCTATCACCAGGCACCAGAGATTTCACCTCACTCCCAACTTCTTCTATGATTCCGGCACACTCATGCCCAATTACCATAGGCTCTTTAACAACAAAATCTGCACACCTCAAGGTCTAACAGTATACAGAACATCAAAACAAGGGATAAAAAAGTATGTGAAAATGAACAACTTAAGCATCACAGTTTTCATTTCAGTTATCCAACTGATATCTGAATAACAGCAGCCTAAGCTATATGAGTTAAATCAAATAGTGAGTCTCTGGAAATCAACAAGCTAAAAAGGCAAAAACAGCAGAGTGGGGGATTTGGTATTTACCTTGAGGTAGTGAACATCACTCCCACAGATGCCCACGGCCTTCATCCTTACCCTAACATCATGAGGTCCTACAAAATCACAAAAGATCAAAATTTTGGCAAAAGGGTCACTGAGAAATAACATAAGAATTGAAATTAGAATCAAATAAAAAAAGGGGGTTAGAAGATAAAAACAGACCAAGAGAGGGAAGGTGGAAAGGTTGGATTTTGAGGGTGTTGACACGAAGAAGCCAAGCAGCCAAGTTGTCTTCTTTAGCATCCTTGCTCTCCCCACCCTTCCCCATTTACTCACTGAGCAAAATGGTTGAGATTTTCTCTTCTCTTCTGAAGTGACTATTTGTATGACTGGAGATGAAATTGGTGACATCTTTGGCTATTAATTATCAATTATTTGTTGTCACTATCAATGGGTTGATTTGATTCAGTAACCGAATCCTCTCCCAACAAACTCCTTCCCATTCGGTGGATCAGATCAGTGCCAGCTCCTCATTTCATACATCTAATGTGGCAATTTTGTTCTAGGGGTAAAATGGACTTGTAATATCTTATGTTCGGATAGGGCCAGGTTGCCACGTCAGCATGTCCAAACCACAAAATAATATTAAATATAATAAAAAGAGTTGCTATGACATCCACCTCCATAAATGGTCAGCTCATGGAAGTAAGATACAAGGTATCAAAGATAAAGGAAGGTGAGCACACATATTATTTAGTGTTTTTGATCGAAAGAATTTCGTACGAAATTCGAGAGAATGCACTGTATTTTAAATGAAATTAAACTAAAACAAGATTATATTGAAAAAGACAAGACAGTTGGAGATGGATGATGACTCATATACGACTAGCTAGCTAGCTTTAGGTCTTATCAATATTGTCCACATTGGACACCAATATTGAACAGTACATGAGGATAAGAAAAGAACAAAAACATGGCATCATGTATCATTTCAGCTCAATTTGGGGTTTTGCTTGCAAATTAATTTAGCTGTGGATTGCAAGGAAAGGTAAAATATGGAAGGGGAAGAACAAGGCTCAGTGGAAAACAAGGCTGCTTGGCTTGTTGCTGTCAAGAACCTCCAAATTCAACCTTACCATCTTCCTCCTCTTGGTAATTATATTTCTATTAATCCCTCCTCACACTCTATTTAGTTTTTAATTCTAGCTATCCTTAATTATTCAGGTCCAAATGATGTTAGAGTTGCGATCAAAGCTGTTGGCATTTGTGGAAGTGATGTTCACCATTTCAAGGTAAGTAATTAAACTAATTGATCCTGATTCTCTCAATAAACTATCAAGATTCAAGAGCTTTGTGTAACAGTAGTTAGGTTGTTTTATTGGGTGTTGATGATCAGAACATGAGATGTGCAAATTTCATAGTGAAGAAGCCAATGGTAATAGGGCATGAATGTGCTGGGATCATAGATGAAGTTGGGAGGGATGTCAAGTCTTTAGTAGCGGGCGATCGAGTCGCATTGGAACCTGGTATCAGTTGCCAAAACTGCAAACTCTGCAAACAAGGTCGCTACAATCTTTGCCCTCGCATGAAGTTCTTTGGATCTCCTCCAACTAATGGTTGTCTCGCAAATAAGGTAGTTACTTAATTTATCCTCATTATCCCTCACGTGTAATTTCAAGCATGTCAAGTGTAGTGAGAAACAGAATCCACTCTCTGTGTCACAAAATATGTGTTTCATTTCTCTTTCGGTGTACATGAATAATCACGAACAAGTTTAGGTAGATGCGCTTGAGTTTGTTGCGACAAGGGAACATGAGGAAACAAACACTATGCTTAATTTTTCCTACTTGCATAGTTTAGCTTGATGTTGGAAATGTGCTTGACAGTAGAATAAGGGTTTTTGATCTCCATGTCTTGTACGAGCTATAGGTGGTACACCCTGCGAATCTGTGTTTTAAACTTCCTGATAATGTGAGCTTGGAAGAGGGAGCAATGTGTGAACCCCTCAGTGTAGGTATCCATGCATGTCGGCGTGCAAGCGTTGGTCCAGAGACCAATGTTTTAATCATGGGAGCAGGTCCCATCGGGCTTGTTACCTTGTTGTCTGCTCGAGCATTTGGAGCCCCTAGAATTGTCATTGTTGATGTGGATGAGCACCGTTTGTCCATTGCAAAGAGCCTGGGAGCAAATGAAGTAGTTCAAGTTTCAGCAAACACAGAGGTCTACATGTTCAAATATTGAGATTGATCTAGACTCAAAATCTGCATATTTGACAGCTAAATGTAGTGGCAAACATTTTAATTTGTTACTTGTGCAGGATGTGGGTGAAGAAGTTGTGCAGATTCAGAAAGCCATGGGTTGTGGAATCGATGTGAGCTTCGATTGTGTCGGGTACAGCAAAACCATGACAACAGTTTTGAATGCCACTGGTGCGGGGGGTAAAGTTTGCCTGATCGGATTGGCCAAGAGCGAGATGACAGTCCCTCTAACTCCTGCAGCAGCAAGGTGAATATTAGAATCCTAGAAAATGGTGTCTGAACATTAAACTTCACAACTTAATGTAATTGTTATTGTTGTTGTTGTTGTTGACAGGGAAGTTGATGTAATAGGCATATTCAGGTACAGGAATACATGGCCGCAGTGCATAGAGATGATAAGGAGTGGGAAGATTGATGTGAAGCAGCTGATCAGCCACAGGTTTAGTTTTAGGCAGGACGAGATAGAAGACGCATTTGCAACCAGTGCGCGTGGAAGCAATGCCATTAAGGTCATGTTTAATCTCTAGAAGATGAATTGGGGAAGTCAAGTTATGCAGTATGAACAAAAGCTGTAGAATAATGCACAACTGTGAGAATAAAGTGAATACAGCATCATGTACTTACTAAAAGTTATTGACATTGGCCATCAATTCTAATCCGACCAAAACAGGTTAAAATGTGCAGCAGTACTATTATAAAAACCAATTTTCTTTTCTGCTCGTCTTCAATATTAGTTCAATCTCTAGAACAAAATGAATCTCCAAATCCAATTCTCTCATTTTCTGCTTGTCTTCAATATTATGCTTATAGTTATGGAGTACCTTTCTTGTGGAGTTATGAAAATAACAAGATTATTATTATGCACACCAATTTTCTTTTTATTATATATTTTGCACTTTTGCAATCACTCTTCCACTCATCACTTAGGCTCTCATACGCGCGCTCATACCTAATATAACTTTTCAAAAAAGGACTCACCAGACAACACTTGGGAATCTCAAGACTCCTATGGGTTAAGACACATTATGACTCTCCAGTGACTTTCTACTTATAAGAGTATCACCGGTGAACAGTGGCGGAGCCAAGGGGCGGCCGTGGTGTGTCGGTGCCCATGCCAGCCTCCGAGATCCTCTATATACATTAATGAAATCTGCCATTTGATTAGACATGTCTTGGTCAATTGAAAGTAACGTCCACCTTTAAACTTGAAATTCTTGTTTCAAACCTTGCTCTTACCATTTTTTTGTCATTTGAACATTTTTGTTTCCTCCTTTAAACAAAATTCTAGCTCCGCTATTGCCTGTGAATAGATCACACTTGAAACTCACTTAACAAGAGTTCACTATATAAACCCGGTCTTGAAGCGTCCTAGACACATGGAGTCATGACACCTCATTCGTGTTATTAAGGAGAGTATTCCAACATAATAAACTATTATAGGTCCTCAAGTTATTCACTTGTTTGGGGAACTATGGGAAAAATCCTACCTACTCCTCGGTAACTTGTAGAGAAGTCCCTTGTAATTTTTCTACCCCAGTCTCCAAGTCTTAAGACACCATTCATTACATGGTGGCACATCATCACCCGTTGTACGTATAACTATTTAAATGTTTATAATATGATGACAAAAGAAGGATTGAATATTTTACATTGCAATATTCGTAATTATATGCTCTGAATTTACTTAGTAGAGAATTGTACCAAATATGAATTCCAATGTGAGTGCATTGATTCATTTAACACGTATGTTTGTTTATTTCATAATTCAAAATCAGTGAAATTTAGAGTTTTAATGTTTAATATCACGTAAGCATACATTAATCAAAAAAATTAACATTGTTAGTGTTGAAAATTTATTTATATAAAATTAATATAATTCATGCATGTATCTATTTGTACAAAACTTGACAAATGAGCTTATTTGTTCATTTAGAAAAACTTATGTATGAAATTGTGTATATCTAAAATCTCTTTAGAGCAACAAACTTTCTGTGATTGAGACTCAATTGTATAAATCAAGGAGTTGATGTTGCATGGTGAACTGACATCTATACCTGTTTCAATGAATTTATGAGCACTAAACACTCACCCGAATTTATTTAGTTTGTGTATTGATTAAGTGTTTGTTTGTTTTCTTTACATGCTATTTAACGGAGGTGCCACCTAAAAATTTGAAGAAATGGTCAAATTCGCCTTGAATAATACAAGAGAGAGGAGGGAGAAATGAGCCCAACAACTCTTTTGTGATGAAATGATCTACAATATTTTCTTAAAATTAACATATATGGATCACAAAGTTCACAAAATCAAACTAAATCCCTAAAATTAAACTGAAATTAACCCTAGAACTAAACTGACCAGACGAGATGGAGCTCTCGGTGACCTTGCCAGAGAAGGGTTGACCGGCGCTTGACGAAGAGGAGCTGGACGGAGCCGGTGGAGTCAACGGATGAGCTGGAGCCGTTACTGTGTCACCGCCAGCTTCAGTGTCCACACAACACCACCAAAACAGACCTCATAACGTTGTCGGTGGAGTCGACGAGGAGCCGGTGGAGCCGTAAATGGTCGCCGACAAGGACGAGGTGCAGAGGGGCGACAAAAACGAGAAAGATGTGGTGGCTGATGATGGAAATGGAACTGGACGGGATC
>JAYMTA010003840.1:0-13545 GCA_036897625.1 Pelargonium cotyledonis | reverse complement strand
ATATGTTGATTCTTATACTTGAGGTCACCATAGGCACCTTGACATGATGAGTTGTGTGCTTTGATCTAGTCAAACATCACCCGTAACAGGATTAGCGACAAAATATTCCGTCGTCGGAGATTGTTTAAAAACGACGACGCTTCGTTTCATTTTACTTACCAAAAACGGCGTCAGTCTGGAGAGTTAGAGATCAGCGACGGAATTGTCCGTCGCTGTTTTTCGAACAAAAGAACGAGGTGAGCTTCTTCTTCCTCATATCTGAGAGCTCGTGTTTCTCTCTTTCTGTTCGCCGTTTGCTTCCGCCGTTCGCCGTAGTCGGTTAGTAGTGAGGTTTTTCTTTCGTAGGTTTTGTATATTAGGGCTAGGGTTATCTATTGTTCCGATTAGAAATTTATTTGGTCAGATTTTCATGCCCTAGCTACGAGGCCACCATGAACAGCTCCGACAGCCGCCGCCGTGTACAGCTTCGTCACTGTATGTCCTCCTCCTTTCTTGCCCTAGCTGCTTATGATTCTGGGTAGTTACTGAAATTTGGATTGTTCGGTGGGTTCTGGGTAGTTACTGAAATTTGGATTGTTTGGTGGATTGAAGAAGCAGGTAAGGTAATCTTAGGTTAACAAGTGCTGATTTTTCCAAATTTGGTAGAGGGTGGATTTTAGGAGTCAATTTTGGATGCTTGCTGGTAAAAGTTCTCTATGTTTCTATGTTGGATGCTTGCTGGTACTTTTCTTGAATCGTGTTATTGTTGTTGCATTTTATACTGTGCAGATTCAGCACATGATTGTCTACAAAGTTGGATAGTTTTTTTTTGGTTTTTGATACATATATTTGCTGTTAAGCTTACTGTTGTGCTAGTGGAAATGGTAGTTTGTGCCTTTTTGAGCAGGTAAGGCCAAATTTGGCATGGATCAAATAATTAATATGGGATAAAAGGGGGAAAACTAAAAAGCAACATTTTAGATGGTTGCATTTGTTGAGTTAGTTGAGAAATTGGTGCATATGAAATTATTTGGAAATATCAAATCTTATTTGGAGGTAGTAGAATTTGGGATGGCGGAAAATGTGTGGAGAATTTAGACGATCCATCTGTACTTCTAAGTTTATTACAGTTTTCTAGTAAAAAAAAAAAAATCATAATTACAATCATTATACCTTGCTACCTGAAATGATGAAGCCAAAGCTTTAAGCTTGATGTGGAAGTAGTACGGGTTGAACTAGTAAAATTATTCCCATGGTAAGCAAATGGAATCTATAGCAGATATACAGTTAGTTGACAGTCATAAAATTTCTGTTGGACATTTGATCAAGATAAAGATCTGAAATGACATTATCTTGTCTGCTATACGATTATGAAAAATTAAAGAACTCCATTTCTCATTCCTTTGTCTACTAACACACCTCTTGATGCACAGGTGACCTGGGCTGGGTTTGACAGACTTGAGCTTGGTCCATCCATATTCAAACACGTGCTCTTACTTGGTTATCAGAATGGTTTTCAAGTTCTTGATGTTGATGATGCTTCTAACTTCAGCGAGCTGGTTTCAAAGCGTGATGGTCCAGTTACATTTTTGCAGATGCAGCCCTTCCCTGCAAAGTTTGATGGGGATGAGGGGTTCAGTGCATCACATCCTTTGTTGCTTGTTGTTGCTGGAGAAGACACTAATGGTGTTACCATAGGCCAGCCACCTAGTAATTTGGGTGGGGTGGGCAGAGATGGTAACATGGATTCTCAATCTGGAAACCATTTGAACTCTCCAACGGCTGTTCAGTTCTACTCCCTGAGGTCTCACTCTTACGTGCATGTTCTTAGATTCCGGTCAGCTGTGCATATGGTTAGGTGCAGTCCTCGGATAGTAGCTGTGGGTCTTGCAACACAAGTAAGGCTAACTTACCTGTGACATTTGTAGAATTCAATGCATCTAAGATAGTGAGATACGATATTATTAGATGATACCATCTACATAGTTGATGTATGTTTGTATTTCCCGGACAAAGGTGGATTAAACATTGTAAATTCTATACTCTCTTTTTATTATCATGTTATTTATTCAATTAATTGCAATTAGCACTTTCATTCCGTTCATTATTTGGAGTTGGTCTGCTTCCCTATGTGACTAAACATATTATTGTGACAGTCTTTAATGGTTGATTCTGCTTCTTAATTTCTGTGGCAGATATACTGCTTTGATGCCCTCACTTTGGAGAATAAGTTCAGTGTTCTCACCTATCCGGTTCCTCAGCTGGCAGGACAAGGGCCAGTTGGGGTTAATGTTGGTTATGGTCCAATGGCAGTGGGTCCAAGGTGGTTAGCTTATGCTTCCAGTAACCCACTTCTCTCTACCACTGGCCGCTTAAGCCCACAAAACCTTACTCCTTCTCCGGGTGTTAGTCCATCAACATCACCAGGCAGCAGTAGTTTGATGGCTCGTTATGCAATGGAGTCTAGCAAACATTTGGCTGCAGGAATAATTAATCTGGGGGACATGGGATACAAAACTTTGTCTAAATACTGTCAAGAGCTGCTTCCTGATGGGTCCAACTCTCCAGTATCTCCAAGTTCAAGCTTGAAAGCTGGTAGGCTTGCTGGAGCAGAAATGGATAATGCAGGAATGGTTAGTACTTAGTATCATACATTTATACTTAAATATTAGAAGAATTGGTATTTGAGTGTCATGCTTACTCACAGGAAAATCTCTATTTTGTTCTAATTTAGGCATTTAGACATTGAAATTTAATAGACTGAGCTGGAAATTAGCTTTTATTTATTGTTTGGAATAAGCTGCATCCTAGAAAGTAGAAACAATGTTAGGCAACTCTAGCCCTGTTTGCTTGCAGCACAATTCCGTGGTTGCTCTTCAATCGAAGTGTTTTCAATACAAGGTGAAAACTGCATGATATTGCTAAGGTTCCATGCAATGTTATGGCCTTAACTGGTCAGCCGCAAGTTTTATTGGCTTCTTCTGAGATTGTAAACCTTTATTGCTGGTTGATTTCAGGTTGTTGTCAAGGATTTTGTTTCTCGAGCTGTTATATCGCAATTCAAAGCACATACCAGTCCGATATCTGCACTATGTTTCGACCCTAGTGGGACCCTTTTGGTCACTGCCTCAGTATATGGAAATAACATAAATATCTTCCGTATCATGCCATCTTGTACTCGTAGTGGATCAGGCTCCCAAAGCTATGAATGGAGCTCTTCTCATGTGCATCTTTATAAGCTGCATCGTGGAATAACTTCAGCTGTTAGTATATATTTAATTCTCATAGATAAATTAGTATACCTTTATTATTCATATGATTTATATTAATGGTGTCTGTCTTTTTGCTGCTCTTTATTTGACAGACTATTCAAGATATATGCTTTAGTCACTACAGTCAATGGATTGCTATTGTTTCTTCTAAGGGGACTTGCCATGTTTTTGTTCTGTCACCTTTTGGTGGTGATGCTGGGTTTCAAACTCATAATTCTCAAGGTGGAGGGCCTTCTTTATTTCCAGTTCCATCAGCTCCTTGGTGGTCTACTTCATCTTGCACTTTTAGTCAGCAATCTTTTCCACCCCCAGCACCTGTTGTCCTCTCTGTAGTGAGCAGGATAAAATATAATGATGCTGGATGGCTCAACACAGTGAGCAATGCTGCTGCCTCTGCAACAGGAAAGGTTTTTGTGCCATCTGGTGCTGTTGCTGCTGTTTTTCATAATTCTATTTTTCACGGTGTTCTGCAGGGTAACACAAAGTCTAATTCCTTAGAACATTTATTAGTTTATACTCCATCTGGCCATGTAATACAACATAAGTTTCTGCCATCAATTGGGACTGAACAAAGTGACAGCAGTTCTAGAACTCGACCTGGCTCATTTTTGCAAATCCAGGAGGAAGATTTAAGGGTCAAAGTTGAACCAGTTCAATGGTGGGATGTATGTAGAAGGTCGGATTGGCCAGATAGAGAGGAATGTGTTGAGACTACCTTTAATAGACGAGATGCTGCAGAGGTATCGTTGGACAAATCAGATTCTGAGGATTCTTATGGAATTGATTTTCTAAATTTGAATAACAGTTTTGGGGAGAAAAAGCTTACGAAAGCTGATTTGTCAAAGCCCCATGAGAGATCCCACTGGTATCTATCCAACGCAGAGGTGCAAATAAGTTCTGGAAGGCTTCCTATATGGCATAAACCAAAGGTATATTTTCCATTGAAGTTGTGATGTTGTGTCTTTTGCCTTGATGCTGTGATTTCTATTGTAATCCATCTCTTAAATTGTTTTAGATTTGTTTCCATACGATGGATTCCCTAAGAGTTAAAGATTGCAAGGGTGAGCTTGAAGTTGAAAAGGTACCCATCAATGAAGTTGAAATGAGATGGAAGGAGTTATTGCCTGTTTTTGACCATTTCCATAACATCAAGTCGGGCTGGGGTGACAGGTAATGACCATTTAATATTTTCCACTTTTTGGGTTGTGATATCCTTTAGATTCACTAATCAATTCTGCAAGTATGAATGCTTGTTTTAAGCTTCTGAAAATTTTATTTGGATGATTATAGTCAGAATTATACTTTAGAAAAGAGAAAGGAAAAGATATTTGTACTTCTGTAGGTAGACTCATCGAAGTAACCTTTTATCACTAGTTTTGTTCTTTTTACTTTGAGAAGAAATTATGAGAAGAAATTATGCCCTCTCTGAAACAAGTTATTGGATTTTAATTGGGCTGAGGTCTAACAATTTTGCACTTGCCTAAAAAAAGTGGCTCCTTGTTTCTTGAGAGTGACTTCTATTTGTTTCTCTCGACTGAAGAAAGCACTGTCAGTTTCTATTGGTTACAATGGTGATAATTGTTCAATTGAATTTTGGTAACCCAAAGTATACTTCAATCTGCCTAAATGCATTTCTACTTGAAGTATTTGTTTATTTGCTAAAGGACATAGTAATCTTCTTCTGAGTTGACTTCGTGTAGCGGCTAAGTTTCAGATATTAGAGTGGAATATAGTTTGATGGTTTGTATTTCCATGGAAGCATATTGTCAGGTTTATGCATATTTTTCAATAAGAATTCAGATTATCTCTCAGATTCTTATCAATATCATTTTCGGAATTATGATCTTTGCTTAGGGACTTGTGTAGACCCGAGCTTGTCTTTCCTTTGTTTGGAGATAAGTTCACTGTTTGTCTATCAGATAATATTTTAATCTCTCTAACATTGTACCTTATTCTTGTGAGTGGGAGTGGTGTGTTTTTACTAATTTGTTTGGCTTTCTTATTATGCAGAGACCTTAATGAGGGAAAATTTCCTCTGTCATCTTCAGAGCCCCATCAAGCTAAAGACAAGGTCACTGAAGAGTCTATTATATGTCACTCAAAGCCTGCGTCCCTCAGCTCTACTGAAAGCTCGGAAGGGGGTAAGAACTAAGCTCTATGGAAAATATTCTGCTGAACTATAGATTTGTCTATTTAAAGTCAATAATTACTTCTTTTCTGCTGTCTGGAATAAACCTTGAATTCTTGAAGTAATGTTGCCTGTATTTCACCGGTTTAGCCTGTAGACTTTTAGTATGTAAACCTAATGTTGCCTGTATTTTACCGGTTTAGCTTGTAGACTTTTAGTATGTATTGTTTATAAGCACTGCCAATCTTCCATGAGATTGGTCGTGTGCTGTATTTATCCAATGAATTCTCAGCTTCTAGTCATTTGTAGTGCTACTTATCCTTTCTTTTCCTTGATTTCGGTCGATCAAGAAATATGCTACTCATTGTATATTTAAATTGTGACCAGGGTCATCTAGAAGGATGGACAATTTTCCAGACTTAGATAATATGGCGAACATAAATACTTCCCCGTCTCGAAATGGATTTTACCCGGAACGACGGGGGAGTACCATTGTCGTGCCATCCATGGAGGACCAGAAATCATCAGCCGGTGCATCGATTCCATCCGAGTACTTGAAGAAAGCTGGTTCTCATATTGATGGAAGTAGCTTGTCTGCTGTTGACACTGCTGGGTTTACTGAAGTCGCATCGCCAAATACTGACCGTTTTGATTCCAAAGTGAGTATCTTTGTGGATGGAGTGGTGCAATCAAACGGGAGCAACAAGGTGGACTTCGGGCAGTTCCTTCAGGAGGGGCATTGTAACGCTATGGAGCTTAATGGAAGCCATGGATTAACTGATAATGTAGCTGATGATGTTGACAGCAGTAGCAGCCACTGTGAAAAGGAAAAGCCTGAAGATGAGGAGGAAAATGATGATATGCTGGGCAGCATATTTGCATTTTCAGAGGAAGGTAAACTTTAATTCTCGCAACTCTTCTAGTGTCATTGAATATTAGAGGTGGGAATTTTGGGTGGATAAAACCTAACCCAAATAGGGTTTCGGATTTCACTTTTAGTGTTCAATATGCGCTTGTTATGTGCCTTTGACCGACCCGAAAGCTGGTCGGATCGGATTGGATATCGGGTCCAAATCGTCATATTGCTGGCTCTGTTGAATATGATGATTTAGTTCAGCGAGTGATATGATATCGTTTCCTTTCAGGTTGATCTGTAACATTCACCGAAGAAAGATAGCTGGGTTTGCGCAATTCACGAGCCGTTGCATTCTAATTAATAGTAAGTTCACTTTCTGCTTCTCCATTGGTGTAGCTGTGGAGGCGGCGCGAATAAGAGAGGTGTCGCATAGGTGGCGAATCCAAAGCTGGATTTATGCTGCTGCGCTGGAGTATGCAATCCCCTCTTTGTGTTTCTTTTGTACATTCTGTAGATGAAAATTCATAAATTCATGGAAGGTTCTATAGCTTTGCAAAGCTATTGGGTTAGTTTCAAATTATTTTTAGAAGCATATTTGGGTTTGCATTCCATCTTGGACCTTCTGTTGATCCCTGTCTGTACATAAGAATTTGATGTGAACTAGCTCCCAAGTTGTATAACTATATAACTATTTTTTTTTCTCCAATTGAAAAAAGAAAAAAAGAAGAGAGAAATGAATGACAAAAAAAAAAGATGAATAGACTTGTGTTAGTAAATGTTTCTCTCCAGTCTCTACTATGGTTGGTTATAGCTATAGGTTATTTGTGTTGCAGGAGAAAAAGAAAACTAAGTACTTGTTTTGTTCTCTTTGAAGGTGCTACGTAAGCAAAACTCGAAGGACGATTATAGTAGCTTGTTCGGTAAAAATAAAAGTAATAATTGCCGTTTCAAGGAGTTAAGTTTCTGCATAGCACTTTTTTGTATCTCACGTTACTCGATCAATGCCTTTTTGTGTAAATCATGGATATGTTAATACACATAACTCAAATTACATCTCTTATTGTCGGCAATTTTCAAAACATAACTTACTTTTGAAACAATTTTTCATAATTTCTCATAATTTCAACCACCTCTTTGTAACTATGTACAACTTTCTAGCAATGTTACCATTCAAGCTCCTCGAGTCTCAATAATGTTTTGATGAATTCAATTGTTGCTTGGGATCAATTTCCAAAAGTCTGGGAGCCATATTTATTGGTTGAAGGACCCACTTGAAATATTGTCATGTTTTGGTGTCATATTGCAAACAAACAAACGGTCGGTTTCATCAATCATGTCATAAGTAACGTCCATAGCTATCTCAATCATTAGAAGCCAAAGCTTCATCAATTTGAACACCAAAACTGACACCATTAGAGCCACGAAACCGAGAAGAAAAGAGTTACCAATTCATCATGGAACTAGAGTAATTAATTTATTATCCAAGCCCCAAGAAATAATATTAACTCTCAACTCTCAAATAATATTTTGAAATCAATGAAACTTTTTCTTGAATTAGATCAAATTGCAAGTTTTGTTGACAGAACTAAATGAAAATGTGTGATGTGGTTGGTCACCTCGCCACTTATAGCAAAAATAATGGAACAATATCATTTTTTTCTGCTAGAAAATCACTCAAAAAAATATCATTTTGGAGGAGCAGAGAGCATAAAAAAGGAAGGATATGATATGGCGTATCTTCTAATTTTAGCCAAATTTCTGTAATGAGTGCCTCTAAGGTTCTAAAGACAAATATGGTAAATGGTTGCTTGATCTCTGCCTATCTTGCTGATCCTTTTTTCTTTGCTATAGTTGCTTCTGGTAGAGAAACGAACCAGTAAGGAGGCACAGCACATCACAACCTAGCTGCCATGGACACTATCAGTCAGTTGCAGAAACAGTTCGTCGACTACATTACACCTCTGTATCATGAGGTAAATGATTCAACTTTGTAAAAAATTGATCTTTTTTGAGACATGGGAATGATAGCTACACATGGGTTTGTTCATTTTCTCACTGTTCTACAATGGGCTTTCGAATTTGAAGGTATTGTTACAAAAGAAATTACAAAGATTTGATCTTTTTGAGACGTTGGAGTGAAATATGCATATGGGTTTGTTCTCTTTTGTTCATTTTATCATTGTCCTCCAATGGGTTTTAGAATTTGAAGAGAATGTTACAAAAAATTTAAACTTTACAGAAAGTTGATCTTTTTTAGACATTGGAGTGAAATCTGCATATGGGTTTGTTCTCTTTTGTACATTTTCTCACTGTTCTATAATGGGTTTTCAAATTGAAGAGATTGTTACAAAAAAAAAAAAATTGTCTTTTGCTTCTCACTTTTGTCAGTTTGATTTTTCTGATGAGGGGTTGTTGGTGGTGGTGGTGTTGGTGAAAAGGGTTACCTGGATGAGCTATTTACCCAGTTTCTGAATATGCAAGATGAGACGAACCCAGATTTCCTGTTTGAGACTCTTGTTGTCTACATCTCAGATTCTGATGAGCTTGTTAACAAGATTGCCATTGCTCTGTAAGGTTTCCTTGTCTTCTCCTTTTCTTGTGTTTGATTATGTAGAAGAAGAAAAATATGTTCTTTTGTGTAAAAAACCTGTTCCTTTTCCACCTCTGCAGGGAGCAACAACAAGTGAATTTCAAACGGGTCGATAATCAAATTCACAAGTTCATGGGCAGCAGTGCCAGGTTCTCATGTTTGATTTGATCTTTGTGTCGATACTCTTCATTAGTAGTAACTTTTCAAAGATTGAGGTCTAAGCAGAAAAAAATTGTAGGAAATGGCCATGTATATGTTGCATTTGTTAACTTTCTTCAAGTGTTTGACAGGAACACTGGTTTTTATGGTTGTTTACAGCATTGATGCATTTAGAGTGAAAAATGTGTGCAGCACTTTCAAAAGTTTTTGCGATCCCCAGAATCTTGCAGGGTAAGCTATGCTTTACACTTGTGTCATGTTTTTCTTTGCTACTCTTCATGCCAAAAGTCATTACACACTGACAAACCCGTTATCAGTTTATTGCATAATTCATTGTTGAATATTTGTATTAGACCTCAGGATTTAAGACATAGCTGTTGCCAAAGCCTGAGGATCCGGTATCATTCTTGCATGTTGTGATACAATGTCATGTCTAGCTCAAATGTTAGCTTATAGATTTAAAGAGACAACTCTATGGGCTCATTAAACAATTGCTCAAGTTCATTAGGTTTCATTTTTGCATGTAGTTTATGTGTATCTAGAAGTGTTTGTCTTGATCCTGAAGTAGGATCTACAGCCAGCCACCCGATAATTTCAGTAAAAAACTCAAATCAAGTTCAAGATTTTCTGGAAGTTCGTTATTACAGCCTCGCTCCCCTCTATGACATGTGTTGATCTTGCAAACACGACTTGTAAATTGTAACGATTCCATATATGTTTGATGCAGGTGTAAGAGATGCCTAGAGCAGTTGAAACGTGAATACGCGCTATTGAAGGACAAGCTTAACAACTTATTCATGGTAAGCATAAGTAACTTCAATATTGTTATATACACATTTTGTATCTACTTAAAGCTTGGTCAGTGTTTGATTGGCACAAACAGGAAGATTTTGAAGATTGAAAAAGGCTGCGGTTTTGAGTTTTGACCAACTAACTCTATTTTATGTTCTTAAGATCAGTAACATATTTTTGTTTGATTGATCCTTGTAGCTGGAACGACAACTCCGTGCAGCTGGCGGGTCAATTCCTATAATAGAGTAAATAGTGCGAATCTCATCACCATCGACAAAAAATGAGGACACAATGTGGGTGTTGATGATGTGAATAAGCCTTTTAACTTACCGAAAAGGTAATCTTCTCTACTCTTCAATGGTCGTAACAATGAATACTCTATAAACATATACTTACGTGCACGAACAGATTTAGGCTTTAGCAGTACTCGTTATTACAATCCTTGACATGAGTTGTGGAATTTGATGCTAATGTTTATGGCTTTGTATATACCCTTATTATCAGTAAATGATAAGTGTGAGCCTATGATCTCTACTTGTTAGTTGGTTTCTTGTTAATTATACTCTTTTCAACATGTGTTGTTCAGTCTCTGTCTGATTGAAACCTATGTTTTAGATTGTTTTGTCCATGTTGTGGATAAGGTTAACCAATCTAAGGTCTCTATATATATACATTTATAAGCATCAATCTTGACTTGTTGGCAAGCCAGTCATGAATACCATATCACTAAATATCAATCTGCATTTTTCTCATCATATGTCATTTTCATATGCTGCATAAGTTATATACTTCTCCTATGTAGCTTAGTGCTTGTTTGGTAACATAAGCAAAACTTTAAGGAAACACTTGATCAGTCTGTTCGGTAAAATGCCTAAAAGAGAGTCTTAAAGGAAGGAAGCTAATCCAAATTTCCTTTAAGGAGCTTATTGCTGCACGAGCTCAATGCCTTCTGTCAGATTTTGGGCTCCTTTAAGGAGAGAGAACCCGTAAATTACCTTTTTTCCCTTTTACAAAGATTGGGGTGAACATAGTATTATATGAAACTATAACTTTTCTGGAGCAATTTCTCACAGCTCCTTACAGTTTCTTACCATTTTCCAATAGTGTTACCAAACAATGGTTTTTAGTTCATTCACATGGAGTTCTTGTACAGAAAAAAAAACTTAAAAGCAATTCCAAAAGTGACCTTGTGACTTTGGCTTAAAGATCAAAGATTACTGTTTATGAAGCTGTAATTGGAGACAGATTCAATATATTATGTCTAATCCTGTTTCAGTATCACAGATTATACATGTATGAATTTAAGTATTTATTATCAGTTGAACCTCTCAGATTCTGATATTAATGAACATTAAAGATAATGTAGGCCAGGAACAGCATCTCCAGCAAATCCCATGTCCATGGACATACTTAAGAGATTGGGATTATTAATTAATGTTACATAAATTCTTGAAACATTGATGAGCTTGTCCAGTATGCGACAAAGATGACAGGTTGATGAAATTAACCAGTTTGGTGAAATGAAATGCCTTACAGTTAATAAGGCCATCAACAGCAACTGAATGCAAAATTCTTTATGTTGAGTTTCAGAGAGGACCCAATAGTTGGATGATAGAGACACAACCCTAAGCAATGATAAATGTTACCAACTCCACTTGCTGGTTACTGTTCGGTTTCAGGCAGAGCTGACAGTTCGTGCCGTAACACAGCATAAGTGTCGGGACTTCAAAACCAAGCACTCACGATCATTTAGTCGTACGTGTTGTGACACACCCAACGCCTACCGTCCTCGTATTGGGTCATGCAACACACAAAACAACCTTCAACATGATGTGAACAAAAACGAGTATGTTTTGTTACTTTTCTTGGGTGGCCAGTTATAAATTAGAGTGTAGTATGGGCTTAGGTTTTCTAAAAATAAGAAGAGTGAGTGTATCTTGTGAGTGTGGGGGGGGGTGGGTTGTTGGGGTTGGTGCAGTTAACTATACTATTAAACTCTGTGGGACACTGGAGTGATGTTGAAGTTATAATAGTTTTTAGCTGGCACTTTTGCTTCTTTGCTTTGCTTGGGATTTTCAGGTTATAATAGTAATGTACTGAATTTGCAATAACAATAATAATGCCAGCGGCGGTGGATCAAACCACCACAAGCAGAAGGTGAAGATTGAAATCATTTTACACACAAATTAACAACGACATTACGTACAAACTGTCAAGTCTATCTAAATGTATATTATTTGGGCAACTCAATGTTCTGTTTCACATTCTTTTTGAGCTGCATGAGCTTTAAGTTCTTACAAATTACAAACTACTTTAAGGAGAGAAAAAATAGAGATTTATCTTAAAACCACTCATTTTTACATAACACTCTTTTTGAACTGATGTTTTTATCATGGTTGGCACATCTTTAATTGAAGCAGTAGGATTATTAAACAAACTGTGAATTTTGAATCATTAACTCAATTTGCAAGAGATGCGGGTTGCGAATTTGTCATGCAACGCACGAGTTGAATACAAATTGACCAACCTGATTTATACACTAAAAACTAATCAAATTTATTTCACGGGTCAAACATTGAATGTTCACACGAACATATTCAAATCAACATATTTACCAAATTCTCACTTAAGATTGTCTCGTTAGGTCACACAAAACTCAAGTCTTGGAACAAAAACCCACATCCTTAGCATGTACTAGTTGTCAAATTGACCTGATTATTGACCATTTTGAAACCACAAATTGAAAGGAAAAGAAGAAAAAAAAAATAGGCACAAGAAACTTGTGAGTGTTGTTGCTCACAACACATAAAATTTGCAATTTCATGACACACACAAAAAAGCTTTAGCTGTGAAGATTGGGAGTGGACCACACAGCCTGGCAGTCTCGCACACCAAAAACCCCTTTCCTTCTCTTTTGGTTCCTGATGACGTGTCTTCTCAACCGGCCCGGTTCGCCACGTCACCTACTAGCTGGCTCTCCACATCACGCGTTTTCCGTCCGAAACACCGCTGATCTGTTCCCGAGCCTCCGCCACGTAGGCTCGGACAACCGTTTGGCCCTCCTCTCCTCAATTACCACTCCCATTTCCCGATAAAGAAACAAAAATAAAACGACGACTCTTTAAATTAAAAATAATAATAATAGAAAAAAAGAATCATAACCAGACCTTACCTTGTAGTGGTTGCATTTTGGTATAGCAGTTGCAGAGTGAGTAGTAGTAGTAGGAGTTGAGAGAGTCACTGCCATTTTTGTTTTTTTAATTTCTCTTCTCTGAGAAGCCAACATCATCACCACAAAAAGAAGATTCAGGAACAAACCTCCATTGTTGCTTCTTCTCCAAGCCATTTCTTGATGATGCTTCTCCTCCGCCATTAAAGACTCTCGCGACCTCACGAGAAAGAAATCTCTCGGTTTCTCTTCACGTGAAAGCTTTCTTCTCCACCACTTATATAAAACCCACCTCCATTTCTGCTTCTCTCACCACCTCCAAATCAAAGCTCAGAGATTTTCATCAATGGCGGTGTTTGGGAGATTTGGGATTTTTTTCTGCGCTGTGTTTTTTGTGGTTTTGCGATGTAATGCGATTCTCCATCCGGTTGATTTCTTGGCTCTGCAATCTATTCGGAAGTCTCTGGAAGATCTTCCCGGTTCCAACTTCTTCGCTTCCTGGGATTTTACCTCCGACCCCTGTAATTTCGCCGGAGTTTATTGCGAATCCGATCGGGTTATGTCTCTCACTCTCGGCGGCCCTAGAGCTGGTGCTCGCGG
>JAYMTA010003839.1:0-13548 GCA_036897625.1 Pelargonium cotyledonis | reverse complement strand
TATATATATATATAATTTATTTATTTTGACGATTTTGATATAATAATTAAATTTGAGACCTAATGAGATGAGACACAGACACTACATCTGGATTCTATTGTCGCCACACTGTACCTTCTTTCCGGCGTTACCGCCATAGTTGCTTTCGCCGCCACCTTCAACCGCCGCCGCCATAGTTCCTCTCTCTCTCTCGCCGAGGTACAGATTTTATCCACTTTGATTAATTTATTTAAATTTTCAGTTTCTCAGCTGCTTTGTTCTTTGAGTTGTATGGATTCTGATTCTCATTTGCTGTTTTTTTTTTATGCAATTTAAAATACTCTTGAGATTGTTGAGTTTTAGGTTGATATGGTTATTCTGTGCGGAAATGGTTTTGTTATGGATGTTGAATTCATTGGGTTTGGTTCAGTGAAAGAGTGAAAATCTCGTATCTTCAAATCTTGGGGCTGTCTGTTATTGTGGGTAGATTATGTAAGATTACAGTTAAATAGTATCTGTTGAAATTAGGGAATGAATCAAATATGATCAAAATCTGCCATGGTTAATCCAATTCTATCAGATATCATACATGATATTGAATGTCAGCTATCTTAATGTTGATAATTGATTTGGAATGGGGATGCCGGAACCGTTTTCTAACAGGGGTGTTGGATGGGATGGGGAGCCAATGTCAACCGTGAACCGGGTTTCGTAATTCAGACATTGATATATGAAAGGACGGAGATTATGGACTCCACACTGATCTCTGTATCCTTGGAAAGTTTTTTATTTAGTTTCTAATTATAGATTAGGAAAGAGTTTTGGATGGAACTCACTACTTAGGTTCACAAACCATACCTGTGTAGCAGTGTAGGTGTATTGGTTTGGTCTGTTTATCTGAGAGTTTTGTAGCTATGGACTTTGTTGTATCCTACACATCTTAAACAAACATGCAACAACAGCAATTGGGTAAGACTCGATTGCTTCCTGGGTATATTTCAGGTAACCAGTGGTGGGATAGGGAACGTATCTCATCAAATTTATGTAAAAAGCGGATAAGTAAAGGTTTGAACCGATTTAATTCTTGAAATTTATGAGATTGACAGTGAAAAGGACGAGTTCATTACTGAACAAGTTGAGTGGATATGACTTATATAATATAAAAAATTGTGTACATTTTTGTGTGCATGTGTGTGTATATATTACTCTTCTCTCTGCGATATGGTTATTGGTTAGTATAATTTATCCTTAAACATATTGTAAGCCTGAAACTTTTGTTAGCTTGTTGACCTTCTTTCTCAGGTAAAGGTATGATTCCCCAGATGCAGATTTATGGTCTTTAGAGTTCACAGAAATAGGGGCATTTCAGATTTCTCATTTTGGAGGACCCTTACTGTTCCTGTAAGTGTAATTGGTAAACACACATATCCAAGAATCTTCAATACTATGAAAGAAATCAAAGTAAAAAGTGATTCTGTATCGGTGGACGAGGATGGTAAAAATTCACCCTTAAGTGTACAATTCACACCTGAAATAGAGAAGAAGTATGTCCATCATGTATACGATGCTATTGCCCCGCATTTCAGTTCAACCCGGTTTGCTAAGTGGCCTAAGGTAGCAGCCTTTTTGAATTCATTTCCCTCTGGATCTCTTGTTCTGGATGCAGGATGTGGAAATGGAAAGTACTTGGGTTTAAATCCTAATTGCTATTTTATAGGATGTGATATAAGTGCCCCGCTGATCGCAATTTGTGCAGATCGAGGAAATGAAGTTTTGGTTGCAGATGCTGTTAATCTTCCATACAGAACTGGTTTTGGTGATGCAGCTATCTCTATAGCTGTTTTACATCATTTAAGTACAGAGAAAAGAAGGAAGAAAGCAATTGAAGAATTAGTTCGGATTGTGAAAAAAGGTGGCCTTGTTCTGATAACAGTTTGGGCTGTAGAACAAGAGGATAAATCATTGCTCACCAAATGGACTCCACTTAACCAGAAGTATGTAGAAGAGTGGATAGGACCGGGCAGTCCTCGAGTTCGTAGTTCTTCATCTTTCTCTTTGGAAAGTATCCCTGAAACTGATGTGAGTAATCTAGGAGACCAAGCAAAATGTTCAGATGAGAATTTGGGTGAGTTATCGGAAGTGAAGCAAATGACTTCTCACTCTCAGAGTGACGAGGTTGAAAGTGTGAAGAACCAACAAGAGTATTTTGTTCCCTGGCACTTACCTTATCATCGTGCAGAAATTAGTGGTGCCTCTGCTGTGGCTGTAGCAAATGGACTGGCAAAGAAAGATGATAAAAAGGGTGCTGTAGTCTACAACAGATATTACCACGTCTTCAGTGAAAATGAGCTTGAAAGGTAACACATGAATATTCTTTGGATATTATAATTTTACACCTCCTTTCATCTTCAGCTTAATTATGTATATGCTTTGCTAGAATATAGTTAGTAGTATTTACAGTAAAGACCCTGTTCTCCTGGAGCAAAAATTTATAATGGACCTGTTTGGATGAGATTGACACCCCATCATGTATCACATATGCCTTGTATTTTTATTTTATTTTTTGGTGTAAACCATCCGGTGATCTGGTCATCCGGTCATCATCCCATTGGGTGCTTACTAATCTGGATCCGCCCAATGACGGCAAAGTCTACCCTACCAATTTTAACACAGCTGCATTACCTGAGGTTGAACTCAAGACCTCAGGCCAAAACATCCTCTGCCAATTGATCCATGCATTTGGTTTGGTGGTATGTACAGGAGGAAAAAAAAAAACTCTCTTGCAGCAGACACTTGAAATAGACTTGTCTGGATGAGAATGATACCTAATCAACAGACGCCTCACATTGACTACTACATCTTACCTTGTACCGAAGTAATGTTTAAGTCTTATCGAAGAAAATAATACCCACTCCATCCCTAAAATGAGTGTCTACTTTCTTTAATTAGTTATGCATGAATTACTAACAATATTATTAGTTATGCATGAATTACTAACAATATTATTAAGGTGAGTTAGTATCCATTGAGTTGTGATAAGTGATAACAAAGAGCACAACAGTGCATAAGGGGAAAATAAACACTCATTTTTGGACGGAGGGAGTATTTTTTGATGTGCCAGTATGAACAACAGTTGAACTAAGGACCTTCATGCAAGTGGAACTGAGCTATAACACGATCATCATCAATGTTTGGTTAATACTCTGATATTTGGTGTTTACATGTCTTGATGTAAGAAAGTAAGACAAGTGGCTCTCTATGCTATTGTTAAGTTTTCTCGGTCATTAATTATGCTTCTCAATTATATGCTCAATTGGTTTTATGACGTCGTTTCTGTTTGACAGTATTTTCACCACCAATTCTCTTGTTACTTCATTTTTTTGCAGGGTAGTGTCTGGTATGCCCAATGCTATAGTTGTTGATCGATTTTATGACAAGTCAAATTGGTGTATCATTCTGGAGAAAACATTGTGATAAAACAGACCTGTCAACACATTGGGAATCCAATAGAAGACAAAAGCCCGATTGAGTCTACGAACTTCAAGAAAAATCAAACTATTTGCTAGTCAATGCGGCAAGTTGCAAGCTTCAAACAATTTATGTCTCTTTTATCTTTCTGGTATGGCAAGTCGCATTGTAAGAACTATTGTGAAATTAATAGACATTTGTGCAATTGTATTGAAATGTTGTATCCATAATGTCCTACCTGAAACAACTATGAAGCTTCTTCTGTTATTGATTGTTCATGAAGTATTATCCATCTTGCCAACCACACCAAAGAGTGCAGCAGCTAATACGACTAGTTTCAATTTTTCTTTAGCCCTTGTTTGGTAACTAGACTAGCAAATTGAAATGAGTAGTTTCTTTCTACTTATTGCACTGAAAAGAATTCACAGTAACTTTCTATCAGTACAGTATTGCAACATTTTTTCTACTTATTGTAACTTTTTTTTTCGCTACTCATTTTTACTTTTTTGCCCAAGGGAGTATCTATTGACTATTATGCATAAATTTATTTATTTACCAATTTCAAACTAATTGGACCCGAAATAAAAAAAATTGGAAAATGAACTAAACATGTTTTCAAAATTCTACAAGTTCTCCATAGATAACAAAAACATTGAACAGAAAATGAAAACTATTTACTGCAACTAAACGAGATCTTACCTACTTTGTCAAGATTCTTGACTAGTTCCAAATCTTCTTCACATTGCAGAAATAATGAGAAAACAAAATTTGAAGTAGCTTATCATGTCAAGAATGAAATTGCCAAAGTATTAAACATTTGAGTACACCGTACAAGTAAAAGATCCTCTGTAATTTGCCTAAATTAAGACAATTTCACATAACTTCTAAACACTGTAATAAACTGATAATTAGTTGATAACACAATTATCAAGTACTTCCCTCGAGCGACTTTGTATAGAACTGCGAGTAATGATATATAAGGAAGATAAAACTAGCACTAGCAGTTCACACCCCAGTCGTAAGGCAGATAAATCACCTTCATCTGATCACTACAAGCAAGCAACTTCAGTAATACTTCCGAGTCATGAGGCTCCAGATAATTTGACACATGCTTCAACACCTCCACCTCATTCGTCCCAAAATCCACACTGAACCTGAACATCAACACCAGAGACAATGTGTAACAGAACACGACAACCGGTTAAACATCTCAAACAGTAACAAAAAAAACTATGAAAAATTCCGTGACAAGATAAACAATTCATGAAGCTTACTTCAAAACTACACATTTATATTCCATGCTATTTGCCTTTCTACTATCCCTTACAACTTTGATATTGTCACACGCATTCTGCAGTGTGCATGATTTGGCAGTTTCCTTTTTGAAAGAAAGCACAATTTTTATGGGACTTCATGATAGGATCAATATTTTTCGAACAAAAGCATAATCTATAGGACTGGAGAACGAGATCTTGGGGTATAACTGGCCCCGTTATTAGAACTTACCACTTAAGGATCATACTGGCCAATACAACATTGTTTTGCAAATCAACAATAAGTCCTCCCCTTCTTAAGAAACTGCGTGCTGCTTCCACCAACTCTGTATCAATGTCCCCAGGTGAGTAGCACCGAAGAGCAGGTCCAGATCGGCTTCCACAAACCAATGTAAAGTGGATAAGCGGTTCCGGATAGGGAAGGGTAACCTATAAAGTGCATGTAAAATGTTAGACTTCTGGCTGAGACACTTCACTCTTGAGGGAAAAATAGAGACAAAAACCTAGGTTTTAAATTTTGTATTTGTTTAGAGAAAAAATATAAATAGGTGTTTTAAAAAAAAAAAAAAAAAGACTGATTAAATCAGAATAGAAATTTCAACATTTTATTTTTTTTTTCACAAAGTGTACAAGATGGGGGAGCAGTGGCGGATTAAGGATCTAACGTGAGCGAGGGCACTACGATGTATGTATTAGTTTTAGTGGGGCACCCTTAAAATTTATAAGGGGCACCTTAACACATTTGCTTAAAATTTGAAAAAATCACCTAATAAAATATGAGTTTTTTGCACTTTATTGGGGGCACTTGCCCACTGTGCTCATAATGTGACTCCGCCACTGTGGGGGAATATAAAGGCAAAGTTTATGCACAGGGGTGAATTTTGATTATACTTGCCATATACAATCAAAATAAAGTTAAAAACTTTCATAGAGGTTTAGAATCTAATCCACCAATTACCAGTAGGTTTGAATCCCCAGTCAAATTACTTCAATACTAGGCCATCCTCTTCCTCTTTCAAACAATAGGAAAAAGCTGGTCCACTAATTCAATTATCTTGAAAAAGGACCCCAAAATGGTCACAAGGTATTTCACATGCTAAATTGTCTGTAGTATGGAGAAACATTATATCACTAAGCACAACAATACGAACTTACCAAGGAACGTTTATCATTCATGCCAAAAGGCTTCAAAAGATTGTATGGCGGTCGCTGGTTGCCTCTTAAGATGCCATTTTGAATAGCCGAAAGTGAGTACGTGCACCCTGCAATAACATACTTGAAGTCCCCAAACATCCTCCTACGCTCCAGTGGTCCGACTGGATAACCCCAAACCAATATCGAATGGATTGCCATCATGATGTAGAGATTTAAGAAAAAAGAAAGCTTCACCTCCCTCGACATATCGTGTAATTCGACTCTTTGGAGCTCCTCAACTATTCTCAAATACCTACAAAGTTTCTATTACATTAACCTAAACATAAAAACACATTTTTAACAACGATAATACAGTGAGTTCATCCACACACACACACACACACACATCCAAACAAACCTTGCAAACTCCTCACTACCGTGGATAGTTCGGTAATCAACATGCTTCCCATCTTCTGAGGTATATGCTTCCAAGATTGCATACAACAAAAGTCTCAGTCTAGATGCAATTTCTGCTATGGGCTTTGGCTTCACATCTATTATACCCCTCGCAATGTTGTGGCATTGAGATGAGACAACAGGATCATCATCCAAGAACCGGTACAAGTGGTTACCATCCTCGAACACATTCTCACTAGAGCATTATAAAAAGCACCAAAGAGTAAATTGTCAACTGCAAAATACAAAATGACACAAACTGAACACAGTTGCATTTCAAAGGACTCACTCAAGAACATGTTGAAAGAAGAGTTTTTTTACGAGCTTTCGTCCAAATTCAACAGCCTGTTCATAATGCAAGATTCAGATATGTCATGAAAAAGTAGAAAAAACTGAATTTACAGCTGTACTGGAAATGGAATTGAAAATTGAAAACAAATTCACCTACTCAATTATCACATTTACTAGTCCAATCTATCACTTTCACTTCCCTTTGTTACGATCCATGCATGGGCAAAGAAAACAAATTTATGAAGAATAAAAGGGTGCAAATGTTTCACAAAGAAATATTAAAAAAAAAAAAAAAGGATTTCACAACAGGATTGAGCTAATTTAAAGTTCTGTCTTGTAACTAAACTATTTGGGCAAACAATATAACATAAGTGAACCTGTTAAGAGTATAAATATTAAATTGAGCCTTCAACTATAAGCTTAAGCAGAGGAAGATGTACCCGTCAATAGAGAAATGTATCAACACCTTGTAGGGCGACTCGTCTATTTGACACACACCAAGCCAGACACAGTCTCCACTTGCAAGCAGAACACAAAATTTTGCAATACCTTAAGGGAACACTGGGAAAGGGATATAGTTCAAGAGAAATGGAGGTACAACACTTGAAACATATATTGATGCTGAATGCACAAAATCAATAGATGATAGGAGATCCACATCAGTATATTGAACCTTCCTTAGAGGGAATTTTGTGACGTGGAGAACAAGAAACAGGGAGTAGTAGCACGTTCTAGTGTTGAAGCAGAATTTCGTGTAATGGCACAAAGTGTATGCGAGTTGCTTTGGCTAAAAATCATTGTTTTTTTAAAGATTAAGTGGGATGGCCCAATGAAACTCTGTTGTGATAATAAATCCGCAATAAGCATAGCCCACAACTCAGTTTAACATGACAGAGTGAAGCACATCAAGGTCGATAGGCAATTTATCAATGAAAAGTTAGATAGTGGCTTGATACGTATTCCGTATGTGACACAGGGGCAACTTGGTCATATTTTCACCAAGGGACTCAGTAGCTCACCATTGGAGAGAAATTTATCCAAGCTGGGAATGGAAATTTTTTTCCACCAACTTGAGGGGAGTGAGGATTCATGGCATTATTTTAGCAGAATATTGAGTGTCAATACTGTATTTAGGATTCCACAAGTAAAGGGTATTTTTGAAGAGGCAATTTCCTAAGTTAGTGAGGGTTAGTTTCCTAATTTATGTTGTACGTTTTGTATATACCATATATTAAGTGTTTCAATAAAGTACAGAACTTTAAAACCATAAAAATTGACATGGAATCAGAGCATTGGTGACTAAATGTCCCAAGTTTGAGTCATGCCACCACCCATAATAAATTTCAGCACAAGGCAAGAAGTGGACCTGCGCATGGGCCACGTGCAAAGCGATAATGGGCTTGTACGTGAGGGGACGTGTTAGTATACATATTAAATTGAACCTTTAACTATAATCTTAAGCTTATAGTAGAGTTGTTCTTAATAGAACCCAATAAATAAAAATTTCCTTTTTCCACTAAAAAAGGTTGTTGGGAAGTAAATCGTAGATGTACAACATCCATTGGAAAGAGAAAAGTTAAGCTATATATAAGGGTAAAAGGCCGGACCTAAGGACTTTGAACCCTATCATAAAAGCACACTAACTCCAATAATGTAGATTGGTGCAACATAGGTACATTCTAACATGGTATGTAAGCATGTTTAATCTGTTGGGCCTTCTATAAAAATATAATAAATGAATAATAATAAATTATAACCAAAAAACAAGAAACTAGTTGGGATTAGCAATCCAAAGACCGAATATTTAGGAATCAACAGTTCATGAGACGAGTAAGTGTTGGAAAGTAAATATCAGCTGTGCCACATCAATAGGAGATAGAAAAGTTGAACTGCATGTAAAGGGTAAAAGCCAACTAACAATATTGGCATTTTAGTATAGGGGTCAAACAGTTTTATGAAAGACTACCAAGTCCAAAAATATAAATCTGAAATTCTAACAAAGGCCATTTCGACATGCAAGTACTATTACAACAAACTTCTATCACCACTAACAATGTGATTGTGGAAAATGGGATATGATATGTTTCTCAACCAAACCAAAAACTTAGTTCAATACGAAGTTTAAAAAAAACTTAAAAAAAAAAAAAAAGAACCAAAACTGAACTGATTTGATTTATTCAATGTAGACTGAAATTGTGAGCTCCTTAAGTATGACTCAATCAAAACATATCAAACCAAGACATGTTTCCATAAAGATGATAAGACTGAGAAGTTGGTAAATAGAAAAGTTGGTAAGTAGCTTGTATATCCTGCATTAGGTCAATAGGAAGCACCAATTCATCACTCACTGCAGAAAAGAAATTTTGCCTGTTTTACAAAAAAACTAAATTATAAGATCGATAGGATTAGCAATGAATGGGGAATCCCATATTACTTATATATGACGTAGCAGGCTTAAGTATACTAAATTTGGAGCTACTCTATCTCACATGTGGGCCGTGCCCTCAACCAAATCTACTTTGATACTATATTAATATATTAGAGCATCCAACTCCAAAGCAGTTGCAAAGAGAAGAGAGGTCCATGTTACTAATTAACTACGAGAGAGAGAGAGAGAGAGAGAGAGAGAGAGAGATCAAACTATGCAAAGATTAAAGTATTCCACTGTTCAAGAATGTTGGAAAGATTGCAAAACTGTGCGCTCAGCATCAAACTTTACTGTAAATCTTGGAGAGGCCAAAGAGGAATTTTTTTGTTATATCTATACCATACATGCTACTACATAATTAAAGCAAGGGATAAGGTCATAAAACAAACCAAAACGAATCAGACTTTTACATCCAATACTAACTCAAATTATTATGTTAACTACTTAAATTAGAAAGAAACATATATGTGATAAAAAAAAATACACAATTAGAGAAGATGCCCACACCATGCCAGTTAAATATTAGGAACTTGATAAAGCTCATTACCGAAAGGCATCCAAGACATGGCATTAGCTCTGAGACAAACTAGTATATTATGTACGCATGATGCAAGAAAATGTAAACTAGAGCAAAACATGACATAAAAATAAATATCCACAAACATAACAGATACTCGAATCTAACACTAACATGTAACACTTGGTAAATGTAAACCAACATCCGGAGAAAAGAACACCAGTTTCCCAAACTTAAAAACAAATGGCTGCAGCTGGTGATGGCTAGTGCTGGGTACTGGGTAGTTAGTTGTTTGTTTTTTAGTTACTTGTTTAACCAAAAGAAATGAATAAACAAAGATTCAACTAACCTCTTCCCTTTCCAAATACTGATCTTCTGAAATGAAATCCACAGCTTCTGAACCAAGAAAACATTTGGTAAACCTGCGCATTTTATAAAAGCGATCCTTAACTACAATAGATCCTTTCATTTTCCGAACTATAACAGCCAGCTCATCAATAGACCCGCTACTGGAAACATCATCTTCACCAGAAAGAGGTGGCAAAGGGGCTTCAAATGATGGTGGTTCAGTAATCAGACAGTCAATCTTCTCACCAAGTTTGCCAGACTCATCCAAACTCTCTAGCTCACTCAAGCCTCCAATGAGCACCTCATTAAAGAAAGCTTTGGGGACAGAAGAAGAGCCACTGAACTTCTCTAGTTCTTGTTTCCTACTAGGGTATAAATCAATGTTTATCTCAACATATCTGAGTCTTTTCCTGTACAAGAATAACCTAACCTTCTTGCTTTCCTGGCACCCTAACCTTGTATACAAAATAATTCTTCCCTTAATGACAACAGGTTGTGGTACTTCTATATTGACCTTCCTCTGCTCTGCCTTGTTTTCTATATCAACATCATGTGACATATTAATATAGCTAAGGGGGTTCCATTTAGACTTTTCCCCTGTTTTGTGGGATGATTCTTTGTCTTCACTTTCTTTTGGGGAATCATCAACCTTCTTATTCCCATCATCAGCAACATCTAATCCATTTTCATCTTTTTTAAAAGAAAGGCGACGCAAAAGAGTGGAGACAGTTGAGGCTGCAACCACACCTTTTTCTTTAACAAAGCTTGTAAGTGCCGCAGCCCTCTCTGGCCACATGTTTGCCTGGTTAGGCAAGAGATGATCCAAAGAACGGAAAGATAAACTTCGGTTAGCTTCCATCCCAGGAACCTCTGTTCCATCAAAGACAGGCTCTGCCACTTTCTCCTCACCCTGAATTTCCTCTGTGCTCCCATCTGTTGCTGCTTGAACTTCAGACTCTACATCACTACTCTCATTCATCTTGCCAGCAGAGTCATCTTCCCTGTCATGATGGTCTAACTTGGGACCACTGTCCTCACCAGGGTGCTGAGGGTTTACCCCCACTGATGGTTCTGCGTGATCCTGTTTCTGACCATGTTCTCCCTCCCCAATCATTTCGTCTCCCGACAATCCCCTTCCATCAGATTGTCCACTATCATTGCCAACCTTCTGACCGTTCTCACTAACGCTCAAAGGTTTCACCTTCTCTATTGCTTCACCTTGATCATCTTTCTGAAGGTCAAGTTCATCTTGCCCTGGCTTTTCAGGGATTGGAGAGGTTGTCATATTAATTCTCACTCTAATCAAATGGTGTCTCTTGAATTTTTATTCTTGTTCACAGCTGAATCAAAGCCCGAGTACAAAATGGTATTAGTCAAATACATTGATCAGCAAACAGAAGTTGATCAACTTCTGCAAGGAAGGGTCATATAGTAGTGCTTAAACCCTGCCCACACTCACAAATACTAAAATATGCAAAACACACCCAAAAAAATCATGACACAACTAAATCCAAACCTTATTATAGATTAAGAAATGGAATGGCCAGGTAGTGAACTTCAAGTCCAAAGAAAAAATTATGCGAAATCAGGGAGACATGTGCAACATACACAGAATCATCAAAAGGTTTATAAAAAAATGCATCACAAAACGACACAGAGAACATATAACAAAATGGAATAAAATAATGCTAGAATCACTTCCTGATGAAAACGTGGATTACAAATACAAATTATATATTTTTCCATTTGGATTCTTCCGAATCCACTTGTTATCACAAAGAGACAGTGTCACTGCTGAATCAATCTAAGTATATCATATAAAAACAATTGGTTAGAAGAAGCATTAAGTGGATTTCCAGAAAGGTTTTTAGCAACAAAAAGACATAAAATCAAGAGAAGAGACAGAGATTAGGGCATTGGAAGTGAGAGCGAAAAGGAAGAAGAGAGAAGGAGAACTTGCAGATCTGGACTGCAACGGCTGAAATTGGGGAGAGAGGTACTAAAGCGAGAAGGATCTGAACATATTGTGTTTAAAAGAGACCGTAGAGAGCGTATTTGGAAATTAAAGACAATTTTCAATTTTGCATTTCAGAGAGACAAAGTGAAGCGCCAGAAGCGGGAACACCGTGGATTTCACATGCCTGCACTCGACCATCTTTCTTTATTTTTAGGGGTAATTTTTCATATCCTATGTTAATCGGTTTTAGTCAGGCAATTCTGAATTAATTGTTTGAACTATTGACTATTTTATTGTTTAGAGTGTTCGTTTATATTTATCGAAAAATAACATTATATAGACATGTATCTAACACATAATTAATTTATTTTTTAAAATTTCAAAATGTCCTCACTTTATCTTTCTTCTTCATCCTAAGTACGCTGAAAAATTCATAAACTCGTCGAAAACTTTTAAGCCCGCCAAAAAATTCATGAACTCGCCGGAAACTTTATAAATTTATCGGAACCTTCATCAAATCTCCGAAAAATTCATGTCCCGCACTTTTCAAACTCCCTTTCCCCAAAACACCAACTTCTTAAACTTCCAACTCTTGTTCCGGTTCGTCGTCCGCCACGCCATATCATCACTGACCTCGTCATGTACTCCACCATGGATTGCACTTCATCTCTACATTGATAGTGAGTTAGATTAGTGGGGTTAGTGACTGAATGAACTCTACATATAAAGTAATTAAAAGTTGAAAAAAATAGTTCATATGTGTCAACTCAAATATAAGTTTATCATAAAGGTTCCATTTGGTTTATAATGAGATGACATGTCATTTTACCAGTCAGCTCTTAATGACACGTTATCAAGACTTGTGCACCACTCATGATCCAATTGTTTTGTCGAGCCCGATCAAAACCGCTAAAAAAATCGGTTTGCTTGTAATACAAGGGCCGGTCCTACTATTTTTTAGGCCCGGGGCAAAATAAAAATGTAGGCTTTTCAATATATTAATAACTTACTTTATAACAGTATTACGTAGCAATAGGTCTAAAATGCAATTTCTTTGTGTAACCATTCAATTAAGTTCTTTAAACAATTTGGTCTAACACTTGAAGAGGAAAACACTCATTTTGGAATTCAAACTGTGCTGTATAATTAGTAGGGTAAATTGCAGTAAATTTCGATGGAGTTGACACATTTTGCACAAAATCTACTATGGTGATCAGTTTAAGCAAAAAACCCATCAAAATTTACCAAAAAAATTTTCCATCCAACTTGTCGCTAGTGTGTATGAGAAAAGACTATTTTACCCTTATTTTTCAAGCCCTTGGTTTAATTAAATTAAAAAAAAAAAAGAGGAACATATCACTGTTCATCTTCTTCAACCAGAACCAACGCCAGAAGCGGCCTATCTCCGGCGACGACGATGGCTGGACTCACGGCGATGGCGGACTCACAACGACCTCTGCTCCTCCAGATCTGTTCGAGATCTCCGGGAATCTGCAACTCCATCCACCGACGGCGTGGCCGGATCTGCAGACCACAGCAGTGGCGAGCACCAGCAACACCGGCTCCGACCGTGATTTGTGCAGTGACGAGGGAAGGGGACTCAGTGGCTATCTCTCTCTCTATCTCCCATGGCCGACCACGGCTCCGACGAGGCACGAGCACTGTCGACGGGGGCCCCACGACGCAACCCAGGAAC
>JAYMTA010003838.1:0-13551 GCA_036897625.1 Pelargonium cotyledonis | reverse complement strand
GAGTAGTGTAGTGTGATTTAGGCATAATTTAGGTTATTCTTTTCTTTTTCGCATGAGGACGGGCTTGTGTTTAAGTTTGGGGGGGTTTGATAACTCGTATTTTATACTAGTTATCCAACCCTAAATCATGACTAAACTAACACGTTTCTTGTGCATTTTACCTCATTTTGAGCTTATTATTCATTGATTACATCATTCCTATGCTGATCTCATCTTTTCATGAACTCTTGTGCAACTTTAGCATTTTGGTGCATTTTAATGTGTTTTCCGCACATATTAGCTTATCTTTGGTCTATATTACGCTTGTGGTATGTTTAGTGTCCATTTCATGTGATGCAAGTAGATATTGGCTAAAGAGGGGAGCTCGAGAAGAGGAAAACAAGTCGGGAAGTGAAGCTGCCAGCTGGCGCCACGGCGCCGAGAGCCTGAGGACGGCGCTTGGAGAGGCGGGGCAATTTTAAATGACAGATGGCCAGCGCCGCAACGTTGGGACAACGCTGCAGTGCCCCATACCTGCACTGAAATAAATACTAAATTTTGGCTCATTTCGAAAATTAGGTTTTGTTTGAGCCACCATTTCATTTCCAAACTATTTTGAGTGTGAGGAAGAAGAGGAGGATTCTAGAGCTTGGAGAGGGCGATAGAGGAGAAGTTTTGGTGCTAAGATTGGTTATCGTCATCACCAATCTCCTTAGTTAGCCTCTAGACCCCTTGTGAGGGATTTGTAAGCTCGAGACTCCATTTTTACTCGCTGTTTTATTGATTAGTTTCTAGATATTAGACTATTAATCAGATAATTATTCATGTTATTAGATTTTTGTCTTTGTTCAAACTTATTTAATATGATGGTATTGTATTTAGTTCATTATTGCTTGTCTATGAGCATGTGTGGCTAGTAATTTCATGTGATTAGTGTTGTTTATGCTTGTGTGTGTGGTTGTTTGAGATTAATTCGATTAGCTATTTGTTAAGCTAATTGAGCAACTCAACGGATTTGTCTCAATTAATCGCAGTGTGTAAGTTCCTTTCACAAAATGGGGAATTTCCACACAGGTCGAATCAAATGGGTCAGATGTTTTGATAATGAATATTGAAAATCATTTACACCCCTAGACTAACCGTCACGTTAGGAAATGCACCAAATTTCCTAAGTTCCGTCATGAGCCTTAATTGAGACAAACAGATACCGAAGATGGCCGAGTAATCCCGACACTATCACACACTTGCATCCCGACATTAATTGCATGATTTGAACTAATTAATCCACACCCCCAAATCACATTTTCTCTCTCCACTCTATTTTTGAAATTTTAATTTGAAATTGGAATTTACTTTTCATTAATTAATTAATTGATTTCTTATCTGATTGATCTTAATTAATTAATTGATTGTCTTTTATTATTTTGTTATTTATTTTATTACTTATTTTGTTGTTGACTTTAATTAGTCAACACCCAAAACAATTTCAAAACCCCAATTGTTTAAATGCTTTGTTAGTAACTTTAGACTTAAATACTGATTAGTTTAATTATTTACCGGCCAAGTCCCTGAGGATCGATATCCAGACTTCACAGTCTATTATTACAAGGTTGATTTTGGTATACTTGTCGGACGTACACCAACTAGCCTCTCTCTCACCCATACTCCTAATCAGCAAATCAGCGGCCACGAGCACGGGCAAGTCTCCCAATCTTCTCTAACGATGGTCTCTTCTTCGCCACGAGTAGGTCTTTCCTCCACCCTCGATGGTGAGCTTCTTGATCTGCACCTTCAGCTTGGCCGTTGGAGAAAACATTGCTAGAGCTTTTAGTTCTCTTCCATCTTCGGCGGTGCTGGACTCCTCCGTCTCCGACGACGATGGTGCAACCTTGATCAACCTAAGTTACTCGGGTTCATCATATCTCGCGCGGGTTCATCAGATATTGGGTACCTCTGGTGAGATCTGCACAATGGTGGATTCAACAACGGCTTCAAGATCTGCGCATACGACTCCGAAGGTTTCAACAAACCAGATTTGATTTGGTTAGTTTTTTGTTTAGATTTGGTTTGAAAAAAAAAATGTTGTTCAAATTTGTTGATTAGATTTGTAAATATAATTTGTTGTGACCAAAAATTGTTTTTTTCTTAATTTGTAATGATAAATATAAAAATATGGTTTGTTGTTCAGATCTATAATGACTCAATTTTTTAAGATTGAATATGAATGGTTTAGTTTTGTAAAGATGAGTACAAATTGGTTGTTCTTCATCATTACAAAAAATTAAAATTTATTTATTGCCGGAAAATAGTGCCGCAATATGCAAATGTTTGAATTTTCCGACAAAAACACTCAGTTTCAGCAACTTTTGAAATTTATGGAAACTTCAAACACTGAAGAACAACAATAACAAGGACAAAAATGGTGTTTTAAAAATAATTAGAGCTATGTGCAATGCATACTATGAGAGAGTGTGTGCGTTTCAATGATATTTAACAGACTAAACAGTAAAATGACAAGTTTATAAAGGATATATGTTTATAAACATATATTAAGGAGTGTGTGTTTTAAGTGACAAGTTCGTAGAAGTTGTGTCTAATTACCCAAAAAAAAATATTATGGGAAAAAAAATCTTTATTGGTAGGAGATGCTCATTTATAGAAGGTTGTGAGAGAAATAAAATTTGACTCCTTAAAAAGATAAAAAGAAGAAAATCACAATTGCCTTAAATATTTTTTTCTTTATATGATAAATATTAAAGTATAAGGAACCAATATAATTTGCTGCAAGTTTTATGAAGAAACTATAAAATTTGATGGGAAAACCCCAATCGAAAGAAAAAAAAATGAGAAGTGAACATATTGAAAGATGCAAATTAAGATTAAAAAATCTCATCAATGATAGAACAAAGAAGTTTAGATTAATAGATAAACAACTTTTTCATTTTAATCAAACATGATACAACTTAGGTACCGTTTGGATGAGAAATTTTGGTTTGGAAATGAGAATGGAGAATGAGAATGAGAATGAGAATGAGATTCTTATTGATGATGTTTGGATAGGAACACATCCATTCCCATTCCGATTCTCATTCCCATTCTCATTCCCTCACTCTTGAGTAATTTGATTCTCACCTATATTGGATGGAATGGGATTCCCATTCCCATATCTTCACTTTTTATTTTACGATCTTAATTTTAAAAATCCATAACTTTGTGCTCGAATGTCCAATTGACATAATTATTTTTTTTGGTTTCATATAACTTTCCGAGATAAACATTATTATGATTATAATTTTTTTCAAATAATGCATATTTATAACCAAAATTTCTGGAACAAAAAAAAATTGAAATAAGTTTTGTATTCGAATTTCAGATTGGATACGAATGTACACAACACACACACACACACACATGTGTGTGTACATCATTAAAAACCAGTTGTGACTATTCAAATTTTGCATCAGACTGAATTTTACAATTTGAATCAGATCGGGAAAGAGTTCGAATTAGATAAAATTGAGTTTTGAATTTAATTATGAATTTAATTAACATATATATATACACACACACACACATATGTACATTCAAAATCAGTTGTGACGATTCAAATTTCGTATTGAATTTGTATTTATGTTTTCGAATTCGGATTAATAAACATAAATAAATCGAATTTATAACACACACACACACATATTTATATATATATGGACACATACACGCAGACACATATGTACATTCAAAATTAATCGTGACGATTCAAATTTCGCATCGAATTGAATTTATGTTTTCGATTAGAGATTTATAAATATGAATTTCAATCCGATCTGAAAGAATTCAAATTAAATGAAATTGAATTATTTTGAATTTAATTATAAATTTAATTGACACATATACACGCACACAGTTGTGACGATTCAAATTCTGTCACAACTCTGTGTGTGTGTGTATATATGTCAATTAAATTTCAGCATAGTCAAATTCATGTTGGATTCGTGTTGACTAATTCAACACGTTAAATTATTGGATCGTGTTTGTGTCGAATTTTGAGTGCCTGCAAGTTTGGATTTAAGTTGGCTCTATATATTTTATAGCATAAATAAAAATTACCGGGCGACTTTCGACTGATACGAGCCCTTTAATTCCGATCCATTTAACCTCGTGACCCGCTTCAACAAGTATACACATGAGCAATTCTAGTTATTTTAGTCACGAATAATGATTTTTTATATGTAAAAAATTGTTGCGCTTATCAATTTTTAAATTACAAGTAACGTTTTTTGTTGTTGTTGTATAATTATTTAGATATATGTAAAAATTTAGAATAATTTCATTAATTTCATTTTTAACAATTTATTATTTTTGTTAACCAAATACTCCTATTAACAATTGGAAACAAATACTTATCAAAAAAGAAAAATTGGAAACAAATGATTCTCATTCCCACACTGTAATTGATCAAAACAACATTACATAGGAATAAGAATGACAATAGGAATGGAAGGAATGGCAATGGGAATGAGAATGATTCTCATTTCCATCAAAATTCTAATCCAAACGGTACCTTAGTTACCTAGGTTCTTACTTGAAAACACTTTTCTTGTGAAATAAAAAAAAATCATGAATTATATTTATTTTAAAAAAGAAGTGGTAATTTAAGTTTCACCCTCTATGGTAAGCTTCCATTTTAGTTGGCACCCCCGAATTAATTTTTTGAACTATTGACTATCTTATGGTTTAGAGAGTTCATTTCATCACTAATCCAGTTAACTATGTGGTAAAATGACGAATTTGCCCTTCTTTTTTTATTATTATTCAAACACATATCCAAAAATCTCAAAATTCATCCTAGCCTAGCAACTCAATCTCAACATTACACAGGAATAAGAATGACAATAGGAATGGAAGGAATGGCAATGGGAATGACAATGATTCCCATTCCCATCAAAATTCTAATCCAAACGGTACCTTAGTTACCTAGGTTCTTACTTGAAAACACTTTTCTTGTGAAATAACAAAAAATCATGAATTATATTTATTTAAAAAAAGAAGTGGTAATTAAAGTTTCACCCTCTATGGTAAGCTTCCATTTCAGTTGGCACCCCAGAATTAATTTTTCGAACTATTGACTATCTTATGGTTTAGAGAGTTCATTTCATCACTAATCCAGTTAACTATGTTGTAAAATAACAAATTTGCCCCTTTTTTTATTATTATTATTCAAACACATATCCAAAAATCTCAAAATTCATCCTAGCCCAGCAACTCAACCTTCCTCCCCAAAATCCCCTAACAATAAAAACTCATCCACTCCGCCTTCCTCCCATCTCGAAATCTCAAATCCATGAATAGAGGTAGATGATGTACTTGTAGAAACACAACACAAGTAGTACGTTTATTTTGTTGTTACATTTGATTTAATTTAAGGATTGTAGTTAAAAAATGGGTTCTAGGTTGACAAACTCTCAAGTTCATTTCCGTAAATAAAAAAAGTGTAACTCCTCTAAAGTTGATTTCAAGACAAAGGTGTTGTTTCATTTCTTGGGTGTTTCATTTCTAGAAAATTGGAGAAAGTTCATTAAGGATGTGGATTTGATTTGTTGTTGGTTGCTTGTCTTTTTCATTTAATTTTTGCCATAAATGGTTGTTTGGATCTGTGGTAGTTCATCATATTGGTTGAAATTGGTTGATCTTTTATGTATTTTTCGACGAGTTCATGAAATTTTCAAGGAGTTCATGAATTTTTCGGCTAGCTCATGAGGTTTCTGACGAGTTCATGAATTATCCAGCGATTCTATGGATTTTCTGACGAGTTTAGGTTGAAGAAAAAGGGTAAAATGAAGGGCATTTAGGGAATTTAAAAAATATTGATCATTTGCTTGACACATGACCAAATAGTGTCATTTTCTGTCAAATATAACTAAGTGAATGAACTCTCTAAACCATAGGGTAGTCAATAGTTCAAAAAATTACTTCAGGGGTGCCAATTGAAATGAAAGTTTATCATAAGGGGTGAAACTATAATTACCTCAAATAAGAATTGCTAATATATGCAAAACAAAGCGTTCACGATGCACTCGCTTTTTTAAAAAGTACAATCTCATCAGATTAGTAATCTACCAAGTTTTATCACAACGAGATGAATCTAATTGTAATATATATATAAAAAAATAATAGAACATCTAGATTCATCTCACCGTAATAATAATTTGGTACATTACTAATCCGATGACATTGTACTTTTAAAAAAAGTGAGTGCATCGTGAACGCTTTATTTTGTTGTTCTCTTTCTTCTTCATGCTCTTCATCTTCATTTTAATAAAAATATTCCAGTGTGATAAAAATGAGTATTTTATTAGATGACAATAAGTGTTACCTCTATTGGTTTATATTTTTTTGATAAGCCTCTATTGGTTTATATACTTGAGGAAAAAGACAATTTATTAAAAAAACGTCTAAATGTCTCGAAACATCCGGGTTATGATTCATGTACATATCATACACAAGAAATAATGAATCTTGAGATATCCACTGCACACTCACAAACAATTTTGACATTAAAGCATGCATTAACCAGTGAAATTTACATTCAACGCATTTAAATGAGATGCAATATTTCATTTGCCCAATCATGAATTCGAATATGCCGAGAAATATTCTTATAGATCATGAATTCGAATATGCCAAGAAATATTCTGAAAAAATGAAGTGTAAAAATTTATTAAATATTTATATAAAAAATAAGGGATAATTACATATGACTATCATGTACTTGTCGCATTTTGCATTGAATTAATATAAAGTTCTTTTTTAAAAAACCTTAGATCACCTTGAACGATTTTTCACTCTTTCAGTTAGTTAACTTGGACAAAAAAAAATTTGAAAATGCAAATTTTACGGCAGTTCTTTTGCAAAATGTGATAAATACATGGTAGTCTAAAGTTACATTTTTTTTTGTCAGGGTAATCCATTGCAAAATGTAAGAAGTAAAGGGTAGTCATTTGTAATAATCCAAAAAAATAGTTATACCCCATCGTTTTGAAATGAATATTCATTTATCATTTCTTTTTTAATGTCACAAAATGAGTGTGTTTTTTATATTAAAAATGAGGTTTCTGAAGTGCGTTTTCTTTTATGAAAGTTAATAGATTGTCATTTGAAGACCAATAAAGTACTAAAATACATATAATGATGATGCATGAAAATCATAAATAAATTGTCCACTAATGAGCATACTTGTGAACTCATGGTTTATCCCAACTTTATTCAATTTCAGTGATGAAATCAGAATTTAAACCTTATGAGCCTAGAAACAAAAGAATTAAAATCATTGAAAGGACTAGTGTTGTTTGTCATATTGCAAATAAACAATACTGGAAAGAAAATTAAAATATGATTCAGATTAGTCTGAAAGTTCTAAAATTACATATACTAGTAAGAACACCCGTGCTTTGCACGGGATGGTAAATAACTATTAGATATAAATAATTATATAAGTTTAATTAGAACTATTATAATATTATTGATGTAAGTTGATTTTGTTATATATTAATTTGTTGTGGGTTGAAGTTTAGAAAAACTATGTATATTTTCCTAACTTTTTATTCTAATCGGCTCAATTTTTTGATTAATTTATTATTTAATTGTCAGCTTTTGTAACGGTGGAACATATGTACTAAACTTGTATAAAATTAGATTTATTTCATACTCCATGCTATTTTAAAATGGTAATTTGATATATATAATTAAAATGTCTTGTATTATTAGTTAAATAATATTACCAAATTTTATCAAACAATGAATTTTTTTGAAACAAAATTAATGAACGTTTATTTTCATTGAAATGACATTATTTTAAATGAATGGTTATTTTTGAATAAAAACTTTTAATTTAATAAATGTAAATCACTTAATGATAATTTACTTTGATAATTTAAAACGTTTTCAACCGTTTCAGTATTTAATATTCATATTGTTATTTATGATTATAATTTAATTTTTAAAACATAACTTATGCAATATTTATTACATTTTAAATTAATTACATTTTATTATATCACAAAACATAAATTAATTTAGTAATTTAATATTGTAAGAAAAATAAATCATCACATTTAATTATTGATTTATGTATATGTTTTAATTATTTATTATCATTTAATATGATAATTTTAGTGGAGGGACTCATGATTTGTAAACCTTTTCGTTTAGTTTGGACTTTAGTTGTTGGCTTTATACTTTGTTTGTACCGCTCTGTTTGCCCCTATTAAAACTTATTTTAAACCAACACCCCATGGGCCAAGTGGTAAGTTGTACTATTTAGGTACCTGTATGTCTCGAGTTCGAGTCACCATGAGAACACTGTTGGTATATATTTGTATGGGTAGGAGTGGGTTATGAGCTTATCTTTGTTTGTAATATTAAAAAAAAAAACTTATTTTAGTTTACACTAAAAAAACAAAAATTCTCTCTCTTTTATTTTTTTGAAATCAGAAATTCTCTATTATAACAGTAAATGAAAAATTAAAAGAAATTTATCAAAACAACAATCAAGTTATTTTTGTGAACAGAATATACTTAAAAGAGACAAGGGTCATTTTTAGTACTTAGGAAAAGTTTGAAAAGGCCAAATTAGATTTATGTATATGTTTTAATTATTTATTATCACTTAATATGATAATTTTAGTGGAGAGACTCATGATTTATAAACCGTAAGTTATAAATTATAATTTTTATTTTAGATAATTATTTACACATTATTATGCCATAAAAAAATTAAACATTTAAATGATATGAAATAATGTTAATATATTCCATCAAAAAAAATAATGTTAATATATTAGTTCATGTGTACACATTGAGTTCAAACACATAACTTTTAATTATGTGAGGATATATTAAGAAAAATTCATTACTATAAATATGTTGATTCTTCCATAGGTGAATTATTTTCTACCTTTGAGATCATGAACGGAAGAATATCATTTTATCTCTAATTTCATGTGCGGTGACAACTTGAATTGTATTTTGGTTTTTAATCCCTATGAAATATTCAAATCATTTAAGTTTAAAAACTATATTTTTAATTGGACCACAAGTTACAAAAGCGAAAATAACAAATATTTTACATGTTGAATGTATCAAAAGACTACAGTGAAAAATTAATATGAAAGCATCAAAAAATAACTTGTATACAAAAATAAAAATTAATATAATCATGATTAGATGTTCATCATATTCTAGAACACCAAAATAGTTAAGAGAGAGAGAGAGAGAAAGAGAGAGAGAGAGAGAGAGAGAGTAACTAATCATATCAATTAACCACAATAGCTAATGCAATCTACAATATACATAGATTACTTCTCACTATGAAAAATAATCGAAACCAATAATTCTTCAAGTCTTCTTGTTGGGCTCAAACACATGCTCGATCGAAGACTTCTTACTTCTTAATATTGGCAACTCCGAGAAATTTATTCTCCAACTTAAAAGTCTTTACATCCTTTTTTATGAGGGGAGATGCAATCATATTAACATGTTTCGGCCATTTGAACCTCTTCAACCTAGATTAATAACAAAGAAAAATATAAATATTCCACGTTATAATTTCAAAATGAATAAAAAAGAAACAATAGAATAGAATTTCAAATAAATTATCATAGGTTAACTTTTGAATTACAAAAAATAATGAAATTGACTGTATGTTTTTATTTGAAATCATGACCGTTGCATGATAATATATGCAACAATACGAACACATATGAATTGAATAACATAGTTTATTAGTAGGAGTTTGATAATAATTAAAAAAATACTCAAAATTGATAATCTTTGTGTAGTGTAATTATCTTGTTTGTGTGAATAAAATTATATTCAATTAAAAATAATATAATATAAAACAAACAATTACCTGACCATTTTGCACAAAATCTTTATGCATGTTGACCATATTTGATTAATCTTGAGCCATATGCATGATTGAGCTTTGCCATCCTTAACAAAATAAAAAAAAACTTTGCAATTTAGAGATGAACAAATGACAGTAAACTACGAAGGGGGATATAAAGAAGAGATAAACATATATTTGAGGCTTTGCCATCCAAAACAAAATAAAAAAACTTTGCAATTAAGAGATGAACAAATGATAGTAAACTATGAAGGGGGATATAAAGAAGAGATAAACATATATATGAGGCTTTTCAACTACTATTGACCCCTATTAGCTAAAGAAATTAGATAATTGTTTTAGATATGAACCTCTCATCTATTATAAACATATAACAGTGATTGTCATAAGTAATACTAATAGCTATTATTATTAGTTAATGAATGAAATTTTGTAATGTATGGAAGATCAATGGACAAACTCTCAAATTGAAGGATATTGCTAGAAATTGTTAAAGTTGGTGATGTGGCATCACCTCATGCCACTTTACCAACTTTAACATACATAATATGGATTTTAAAAACAACCTCACGTGTGTGAGGGCCCAACCGCCTTTGCCACGTGTTATGTACAATTTATATAATTGATCTAGATAATTTAATTACTTTGTTCAATATGTTTCAAATGTCATGTTAACCTCATTTTAGTTAATTGTGTCATTCATGCTTGTGTTGATTACCAAATTTGAACTCTAATTGTAAGACTTCATATTACGGGTGATGCGCCTGTTTTGACCGAGGGTGAACGCAAGCACACTAGGATGTCTAGGTGTTGAGGTTTCTTGTCCACATACACTAAGGGAACATATAATGTTCTAAGTCTTTCATTGGTCGGCGGTCCACGTAGCTTGGTCGTCTTGGGTACTTGTCACCTGCGGGGACCAAACCACCAAAGAACTACGACACGGGGTTGTGGATCTAGGACACCACCTCAGGCATGAGAGTAAGTATGTGAAGATAAAAATAGAGCTCTAGAGCATTTTAGAGAGAGAAAACTAGAGAGAGAAAGTGACAGTGAGTTATGAGAGAGATCCATTTCTCTTATAGAGAGGGGATATTTATAATAAACCTTTGGAGTGCCACATGTCTCCATGTGATTGACTGAAAGTGGAGTGGACCCCATTTGGGAGGCTTTGGACCTTCGTTGACTTTATTTGACCATTTGGCACATTGCGCGCTAGTCGGACGCGGCCAAGCTTCCCTAAAGAGAGAGAATGTGGTTCATGGAGGGGAAAGACTTCGGTTCCAAGAGGAGGAAGAGTGCTTCCTAAAAGATAAGTAGTGCTTCCTGAATGGGAGTGGGTACGCCTCCTTAAGAAGAGAAGGACCGTTCCCCCATTCTTTGACTTTAGTATTCTGATCGTCTATGAACCAGACCTTCAACTCAACATTTGTTCAAGGGAAGTTCGAGGGGCTTGACCAATTTTGACCAGGTTGGCCGTATTGACAAATGTTGACCATATTGACCATTTGATCGGGTTGACCAAGTTTGACCAAGTTGACTCTAACTGGTGACATTGCTTGTAGTGTCACATGTCTAATCTCCATTGGCTCAATTTAATTTTGATTTTTTGTGTATCATCAGATCGCTTTGATCTTCTAGAAACCCTAGCAAAATAGTCGCGGCTTAATCAGCTCGGTGATGCAGCGCATATAGTACTTCGAATGCATTAGAGCCTTAACAACCTCAAAAATTATGTGCAACAACTCTTTAGAAAGCCCAAGATGTCCTCTACAACTTTGCTGAAGGCCTCAACTTGATTCAGATAGGTTTAGGTGGTGGAGTTCAAGAATTACCCTTTAGAGGTCATTTTGTCAACACCGTGAATTTCACCAAAACTTTCCCTTTTTGAATTTACCCTTTGTTGATCAGCCTTGACCTTGCCTATCTCGTCCATTTTGGTCACCCCATGCACTCTGTAAGATCTGAAAAGCACATTAAAACCCCGGTGCACGTAAAAGACGTAAAAATGCCACAAAAATATCTAAGAGTACTAAAAATGAGCTAAAAACACAAAAAGTAAACTAACTCACTCATAAAGGTCAAACAACGCTAGATGTTTCCAAATAACATCATTCGGGCCAAAATGAGAGGTGAAAAAGCTTAGAAAAATGTTAGTTTTAGTATGATTTAGGGTTAGATAACATGTACTTACGAGTTATAAAGACCCAAACGTTTCTTTGTCACCTCCAGCAAAGAAGAAACAATAGTTTCAATGTGCACCGCATAATTGTCAACTTGTCATACTACTGTTTTGAGTCGGGGTAAGAGAATGTTTGTTTACAAAGCAGTTTTCAAGGATTCACCAATCCAACGTGGTGTGGTAAGGATGACGTGTCATTTTTTCCTACATGGACGATTAAGGTGGTGAATATGAGTGACATGTCAATCATTCACCTTCTACAATAGGTCATAGGGAGGTAATTCAAAAGTTTACCAAGTCAAATGGTGCAAACAATGCAATATCGATTAGGGGTTAAAACTAAAATTTCGTCAAGTCCAAAGGAGGCAAAACCATTTATGCAAAAAAAAAATTAGGGGCATAGTTGTCACTCAAGAATCCATATAAAAGTTGACATGAATAAGGAATACCACTTATGAGATGATATTCTATTTTCCTAGTCTATGGAGGATTTTGGATTCTATGAAGTAATATTTTACGTTCTCTTCCATATGACTCACCTTACCTAAGAACGTGAAAGTGAACTTTCTCATTGATCTTTTTCACTTTTCCTTGCTAAATCGGAGTACCAAATGATAACTATAAAATATATCAAATTGATGCTACCCAAAAAATCATAAGTCCTACAAACGACTCAAAAGACGCCACGTGGCAGGACCAAGATGTCCAGGTCGCTTGACCCGGATCCGACCCAAGTTGGAAATACTTTCCTGCGTAGACTAGCTCTCCAAGCTTCTGTATGCCTGCGTAGCCTAGCTCTCCAAGCTCATGCATGCCTGCGTAACCTAGCTCTCCATGCATGTGTAGCCTAGCTCTCCATGTCTGCGTAGCCTAACTCTCCATGCTTGCCCGGCCTAGTTCTCCATGCTTACCTAGCCTAGTTCTCCATGCTTGCCTGGCCTAGCTCTACAAGCTTGGTTCTCCTGTGTGCCCTCTAGGCCTAGCACGCAGGCAAAATCTAAGAAATTCCACTAAGTATGGGAAACATCTCTAGAAGGCCATATCACTCCTAAAATGCTTCCAACGCGCTCCAAATAATATTTTCTAGAGGTTCGGGGTCAATTCTAGACTCAAAAATAGCTTCTGCAGTAAAATAGGATCAAAGTTGTACCTCTAGCAGTGAAGCAGGGTTAAAGTTGTCCCCCTGGCAGCAAAATAGGGTTAGAGCTGCCCCCCTGGCAGCAAAGTGGGAATAGAGATGTCCCCCATGCAAAAACAGGAATAGGACTGTCCGCGCGAGATGCCGCGGTGCCTTGCCTCCACGCCGCGGCGCTGGAAATTTGTTCCAGCACTTCTTCGTGTGTCGGCCTTCAAATGTCTCTCGGACGACTTCCTTTGACCCCAGATGATATGCAACGACCCCAGAACTATTATAAGGCTAATCCAAGGCCTAAACATCACCAAGTCATCTCCAAGAAATCTCAAACAAGCTTCCACAAGCTCATAA
>JAYMTA010003837.1:0-13553 GCA_036897625.1 Pelargonium cotyledonis | reverse complement strand
GTGAGTGTATGTTTGGTATAGGGTTACTATGGTTGTTTCGTTCCTACACGGGTATTTGAGATCAGTGGTATAGGAGGTCGACCTTGTCGAGTTTCTATTTCCTTTCCTAGTCTTCGGAGTTACAATTATGTTTGCGTCTGTAACTTTGTTATGATTTCTTGACAATAATATTGGTTATTTTCTCTAAAAAAAAAAAAAGAAGCCCTCTAATCTGTAAAAAAAGTCCTCAATTTTCACAATTATAAGCATGAATTGAACTTATAAACATGACGAGTAAGATAACTTTTATAGTAATACATCTTCCTGTCAATTTTATAACTACAAAAATTACTTATTCATCAATTAATTACCAATATATGAAAAGAAAAAACATAATAGATTTGTCAATTCAAAAGTATTCCCCAATAAAATTTCCCACATGTATTTTTTATTAAGCCAAGTAAAAGAAACATTTTATCTTCTAAAATGTGAAAAGATGGTTCCTGTGGGACTATAGATAAGAAAACGATTTGGGCACCCTATTTTATGAGAAAATATATGTCTTATAGTTTACCAAAATTTTAAGTTCCATGCTCTAGGACATATTATAAAGTTTATGTCACATCGGGGCAGGTTCAGGCAGATTTTATATATATTTTTTGCAATCAGATTTTATATATTTAAAATTGAAAAAAAAATTATTCGTATCTATCTTGTATTTGATATCTTTTACCCGTTAATTTTCTCAGCTTTAGTTTGTTCTTATTGACTATCATATACTTTGTTACATAACTTTTCGTCTATTTTTTCCGTTAAAGTTAACGGAATATTCTGAAATTTCAGTCATGTGCCCAACATATGACCAATATTTTTTTGCAATTCCAAATTTTTCCTTCATTATATTACATTGCTTCTTTATCAAGAACATATTCTTCATACTTCACCGGAAAATTCAAATATTCACCGGAATCTGAATTTTTTCGCCGGATTCTTCAAATGTTGCCATAACGAATCTTTTTTTGTACCAAAATTTGGGTTTGAACCGAATCAATTATATATGAACCAATTTTTTAGAATCAATTTTAACAAATTAAACCAGTCATATTTGAATGAATTTGAATCAAAAAAATAAAAATCAAACCAAAAACAGACAGTTGAAGTATCGTCGGAGAACTCCCGGGCTCATCGACGATGAAGGAGATTGGAGGAAAAATATGGACGTGAACGTGGAGATGGAGGTCGAGCTCCCCCGAATAGCCAGATCTAGAGATGGGGGAGCGGCAGTGCACTCGGACAACGACGACGCCGTGGAGGCAAAGGTGAACGACGACGACAGTGAGGCGGACGACGGATCTGGCTGATATGTTTCGCTGGCGAGGGTCAGTCGAGGAGCTCGCGAGGACGCCGTGTTCTCGCCGATGAAGAAGACAACCGTTGGAGCCACGACCTCAGTGAAGAAGATGAACAGAGATGAAGCTCCACGCCAGAGATGGAGGTAGAAGACGGACGGAACAGATATGTTTCATTTTTCATTTTTTTTATTTCAGGCCAAAAGTACCTGTTTGAATGTAATGTTTTTATTTAATTAGAGGGTATTTTGGTCATTTACCACCTTGGACATAAAAACGGATGGAAAATTAGATTTGTAAAAATGTGACATCGTATAAGGTAGTCAATAGTAACAAACTAAAGTTGAGGAAATCAACGTGTAAAAGGTGTTAAGTACATGGTAGGTATGTAAAAGTGGGACTCCTTGCAAATACCCATTTAGCACATCCGGATCATGTAAAAGTGTCATCTCTTTTTGGTCGATTGAGGTGATGACATTTACCTCATAGTAATTTTCATCTTTATCATTGGGGTATTCTATCAACTTATACACTTTGAAAGTCACATTCTCGGATCCCACTCTCATAACCAGATCGCATTTTTTCACCTTCATAAAGGTATCTGCAGTTGCCAAGAATGGTCTTCTAAGAATCAGTGGAACTACCTGATCTACATTAAAATTCAAAATATAAAATTTTTCGGGAATATATGTAAACTTCCCATCTTGAACCATAATGTCTTCCATTACTCTTTCCGAGTATACCACAAAACCATTAGCCATATGCAAAGACATAGTAGTTGGTTTCATTGTCCCTACCTTCAGTGATTTATACAATGACAGAGGCATCAAATTCACCCATTCTCCTATATCGCACAACGATTTAATATCATTCCCCTCTCCAATCCCACATCAAATAACAAAGCTACCCGAATCCTTTTGCTTCGTTGCGATTGTACTCTGCATAATAGTGTTGCACTCCTTGCTTAGTTGCACAGTTTTGAATTCTTCCACACGTCACCTCTTGGATAAGATATCTTTGAGGAACTTGTGGTTGTTTGACATATGCTCTAGTGCTTCTACTAGTGGTATGTTCATCCAAGTTGTTTCAGAATTTCTAGAAATTTTTGAAACTTTCTATCGTTTTTCTGCTTGTTGAACATTTACGGATATGGTAGAGGTGGTCTGATCACATCTTTTTCCTTCTCGACTGACTACTATGGTTAAACATTTTCTTCTACCACTGTTTATGTCTCAACTTTCCCTTCTTCAGTACTCAATTGTTCTTTAGAAGTATCAACCTGCATTGTTTTCTTCTTCCTTTGTTACATTGGGGTGCTTAATTATGCACCGCTTGCAAGAGTGATATCCTTGATATCACTCTCTCTGTTCCGAGAACTTTCAGTATTACTTGGCAGTGCCCGCTTTGGTCTTTCATTCAGAACTTAAGCCATTTGTCCCATATGAGTCTCTAGCACCCGAATTACAACCCCTTGATTGTTCTGCATTATCTCTATGTTCCTGATAACTACAGTATTTCCCTATAGCTCATTTTTTATGTCAGTGCAAAGGCTTTTAACATATCTTCTAGTCTTTTTTTCAGATTCAGTTGATGGGTCTGATGCTGCTCCTACTGATTTGAATTTTGTTCATGTCTCTTATTTTGCATGATTCGATACTGACTCTGATTCTTTTGCTCAAATCCGGGAGGACCACTGTTTATGTAAGTATCATGTTGAGGATATGGATTATTTGAACTTCCATACCTCAAATTTGGGCAATCCGTCCACCACAGATCATAAGTATCAGCAAATGATTCATATACCCGATTCTAATTCCCTATGAATGCGAATGAATTCGAATTTTGAGGACACTGCTCATACTCATGTCCTTGCACACAAACTACACAGATCACATCTTAGGCTTATTGTGATTCCACTGCATTGACACTGAGTTGCTTGTTCATTCCCACTATGGCTTATTGTATGCTCCTTAATGCCTCAAATACTCTTTGCAAATCGCTCGAGCCCCCTGAAATTGGGCTTACTAAGGATCCACCATTATAAGTATCCTCGCTAGTCATGTTGTCTGTAGCTAACCCGATAATTTTTTTGGCCCTGACATAACCCAACTCAAAAAATTTCTGCTTCCGTATGAGTTGAGCATGTTTTGTTGTGTTGACTTCAATCCTTTATAGAAGTGCGTAATCTGCTTCTTCTGTGAAATATCATGGTTTGGACACTTAGATAGTAGCTCCTTGTAGCACTCCCACGCCTCATATAAATGCTCATCATGTCGCTGCTTGAACTTTGTGATCTGTCTGACTTGTTGCTTCTTAAGCTTTTCTAAGGAAAACTTATCCAAAAACAACTGGACTAACTCTGCCCAGTTCGCGACACCCTCAAGGTCCAAATTATGGTACCAGACTATAGCCTTGTTCCTAAGTGTGTATGAAAACAGATGGAATGCCACATCCTCAGGCATCATCCTTGTATTGAAGAATGACCCCACAATCTTCATATAAGTCTTCAAATGCATGATAGGGTTTTTCAGCTAAGACCCCTTGAATGACCCCATATGATGAACAACATAAATCATCACAGGTCTCAGCTCGAAATTTCCACATGGATATGGTACTTGTGGCACCTAGTCTCCATAAATATTATCTTTCTCACCCTTGATAGGATCATCCTCTGGATTGACAAACTGCATCATCTAGTTCTGAGGGTAGTGATATCCTCCTCGTCTCTAGTGATTACTATGTTTTTTTTTTTTATTTTGATGAGCAGGGGGAGTGAGGTTGTTAAAGTTTGGGTACACTACTCGTCCCTGTACTTTGTCAACTCTAATTACAGCCCTAGTTCGGGTGGCCTCATCTTCTCGACGAGGGTCCAGTGGTGGGTCATTCTGATCATGTTTCGACATAGTATCGCCCTGTTGAGCTTTCTTAAGCTTGAGCTTCTCCCTAAAAGTCCTCTCAATTTATGGGCCCCTTTCCAAAAGTGGAGATGAACCCTCGATTTGAACTCTTTGTGTTTTTCTCATGCACTAGAAATTTCCTACACACCACGAAACAACACCTTAAAATAAAAAAAAAGCACTAATTTCTAAAGTTACTTAAACCTATGTCCCCGGCAACGGCGCCAAAAACTTGTTACACTCACAACAAGTATACCGATTGCACAAGTAACATAGGGCTTTCGCAAGTCCAAGTATCGAATCCTCATGGAGTCTGCCAAAACTTTAGAAGCGGACATTACTAGCTAATTTATTGTGAAATAAAATGCAACAAGAAATCTAAGTGTGTGGTTTGAATTATAAATACTCGACAATTAAGTAAAGAGCAATAAGTAAATTATGAAGGAAAACAGAAAATTGTATATGATATTGATGATACTCGGGATGTGAATTACTACTACACTTTAGATAATTCTCTAATTCACTTGGTTAATTAGTATATGAATTACTTGGCTATCTTAAGTATGTAGGTTCTTGCAGAGATTTGCCTACAACTTAATTGGATTGATCCTTAAAGCATACTACTACAATAGGGCAACAATCAAATTAGAAAAGGGTTCAACCATGTGAGCCACTAGGGTTTATAGGGCATGCAACTACCCTACAATACACCTAGGTTCAGATTCCAAACACAATACAACGCACACGCCAAAAATACAATAATGTAAACAAATCATGCAATAGAATGTGTCAAAAACCATTACAAGCATTAAGAACTTGAAATATGAAAATCCATATACTTAATTAACCAAAACTAAATATCAAATCATTCTAACAAGAAATTCACAACCCAATAACGGGAGTTGAGTTACTCATGATCGACATAGAACACGAGCAATCCAAAGTTGAATTCAAAAACATAAAGTTCGATCCAAAATCCCAAAAACTATCACCACAAAGCATAAAATGTTCAAAATCTATCGATGAACGCAAGTTTATCTCTTCTCTGGTCGTATTCCTTACTGTCATCGCTTCTCGAATGTGTTAGAATGTGTTATGATCCTCCCAAAGTAGCTAAAGTAGGTCACAATCCAATATCCCCGAACTAACATAATTGTCGCTGCAACTGTAAGAATTGTCGCGAAAATTTGCTTTAATGAAGGTTGTCACGACATTTGTAATACCAATTTGAGTTTGAAAGTGTCACTTGTTGTTCAGCTTGGTCAACTCCGGTCACCATCAAATTGCGGCGGCATCTGTAAGAATTGACGCGACGATTCTGACACTTTTTCTCTTTGTCCACTTTGCTCCAAACATAGCTCCCCTTCGTGCTATATATGATCCGAATACTTAAAATGCATAACACTAAACACAACCCATATCATATATGTCACATATAAACTCATAACCTCATGAGCAAAGCGGGACAAGACCTAAAATAAGCCTAAAATGCCTCCATATTACTATTTAGTCCATACTACCACACTCAAGTAAAAGTAAAATGAAACATGATGAACTGTTGATGAAAACGGGTTAAAAAGTCTCTAGAATAGCCATAATTTAGGATTAGAATCTCAGACAAAATATGAGATATCACCCACCTTAGGTCTTCGTTCCTTTGATGTATTGTCTTCTTGCAGACTACATGTCAACACTACTTGAAGTCACCATTGCTTGGAAGGAGACTAGACTTGACACTTTAGCTTGGAAGGGGAATTGAGACTTAAGAATCTATACAACATACCTTAGCACTCAAGACTTAACAGCTAGACACTTAGAAGAATTTGACAAGGACTTAGATACTGGGCTAGTTACCTTAGCTCATGTGGACAAGAAGACTTTACAACACACACTCCTAGTGTGCTCACATTTGACCCCCGGTCAAAAAGGCATATCAGTCTCATTTCTTTGGTCTTTCTACGTGTTTCTTTTGTCACAATGGGCTTCCTACTATTTCTCTTCGGCACACCTATAAAGCTATAATGAGAATGAGCTCTAATTTTTTCTCTTATCTTTCTGCTTATGAAGTTAAAGTGATAATTGATATGACAAGTTTTTCTTAGTCAATTATCAAGGTCTTGTACGTTGTCGTTTACGTCTTCTTATCCAAAGTAAGGGTAGATAGAATAGGTCCGACTGTAAATTTACGTCTTTAGATTATCTAGTTGTAACAAAGCTTCAAGTCTAGTTAATGACATGTATCCCGCAAGTCAAGCGCCGTTAAGAGGAACCCTATATGTATGTTTGAGGGAGCGCCTCCGGCGTGAGAATGAGATCTCAACACAAACAAAAATGCTAGCTAAACTGAATATCGAGATCTCCTTAGTTTGTTCGAATATCAAAGAACTCACAAAGGAAACGATGAACTCATGAAGAACGTTTAAGAGCATTTTCGGGTTCTTATGTGTAGTATTTGAGAGCTAAATTAATTGAACCTTTTGTGACTCCTTATATATTCCACCAGTTTACCTGACACATGACGACCTTTGATTGGTCGATGTTGAGGTAGGGTTTGCGGGCATTCCAGTCTTTTCTATTAATGTGCTTTCTTGTTCTACTTACCATCAGTCATAAACTAATTTTTGTCTCCGGTCATGTAGGAGAGTGAAATGATATTTTGATCGGAGCCTCATATCCAACCTTAGTTTACTTATCTTCGTGCATAGGGACATGGGAAGCATGCTCGAAGGTCTTGATGCGCGAGAGCCATGGTGCGTGAGGCCGTGAGGGGACGAGGCGCGTGAGCTGCGAGAGGAAAAAAGGCGTGAGATGCGGATGGACATGAACGTAGATGTTGCGCATGTGCAAGCTATGGCACAGTCGGGTCGCTCGATGTGTTAAGCCTTTTTTGTGCGTATTTTGGTCTTGTATCGGTCATGATCTGATTGACCTTAGTCCATGTTTCTAGTCCACACGAAGCCTAGTCTACGACCCACATTGACTTTTCGCGTAGTTGAGCGAACCACGTGTCACTTAGTCATTGACCAAGTTATCTACGATTTCTAGTGGTGAATCAGTTTCCCCCGACTTTGAGTGGTATCAATTTATCAAGACAATGTTGGAGTAAAAGTAAAGTCGAGTAGTCCTCTCATTTAGCATTTCCAATTTCCAATTTGATGACTTCCTCCAATTTGCTTCAGTTTAGGAAACTTGAGCTTGTTTCGTTGTAAGTCAAATTTTCTAGTTGGAAACTAATTCGTTTTCTCTTCCAACTCTTTTCTTCTTTCTGTATAAGTAATTTTCACTTATCGTTCTATCTAAAGCGCGCGCGAGATTTGAGACCTTCCAACTTGACTCGTCGTCAACTTAACCTTCTAGTTGAGTTGATCCCCTTACACTTAGTTTTATAGGTCTTCAAATTAGCTTCATGTTTGGTCAAGTATGTGTTTTGTGAAAGTAGAGTTTGAGTTATCTTTAACTAATATGATGTTATATTATAACGAAAATGTTGTTCATGATATATGGTTGTGGTTTGAAGTGGTTATGTGAATCTTTGATATTTGTTAATGACTTAAATGTTCAATATTCTTAAGTTTGTTTGACCTTATATTGAATATGGTAAGCCTATGTTAGACTGTAATGTTACATATTGACATTAAATAATATAAAAGATGGTTGATGTAATTATCTCCTAGGTCGACCTAACTTTCATTTATTTCTTATGGTTATTATTTTGAAGGAAATATAGAAATACGAAATGCTTGACATTATTAATTGTTTTGGTAATAAATAGAGAAAGATGATAATAATTCTCATTATTATCTCGATATGAAAACTATTTATTCTATCATCCATTCGTCAATTATTGAAGCTTTTCGTCCACGAATAATGAAGGTCCATATCACTTTTTTCCATCAAACAATAATTAGGTATACTGTAAATCTCATACTATGTATTGGGGTTCTCACGATTTATTTCTTTTGCAAATAATGCAACCCAAATTAAAATTGAGCCTAAATAAACCCAAAAATGAATACTAGTGCAGATTGAATAGTTTTAAAATTGCAATATCCATTTTTTGTCATTTTACGTTTTTGCACTTACTTCCGATCATGTTTTTTTGCAAACAAACTTTTCTATCAAACTCTTTGTAGTTTATATCTACAAACATAAACTTACAGCTATTTCCTTCATCTAGTATTGTTATTGAACAAGCATTCACTTAGGGAGGAGGCTCAGCCAAGTGCCACGGGTACACCGGGAGGGGTCCTAAAAGTTAATGTCGATGTGGCAAATTTTGAGCAGGAAAACAAGTCCAGAGGAGCATGGGTCATTCGAGATTACACAGGGGGACCTCTTGAATGGCGGTTCGTGAGATCCGTATAGCCGAGGTTATTGTTAAATTTTAATAACAGATTAAATACAATGACTTGGGTTCCCATACTAAAAGGTCAACTTTATTAGGTGGGTTTCAATTGCACCATTATACGTAACATTTTCATTTTATATTTATCTGATGTGGGACTTATTTCACCCACTTCAACAACTATAACAATCCGAGAGGCTCTAAGTTGGATTGAGGCGCAATGATGGGGTCAATCATTGTTGAATCTGATGCCAAGGAGGTGGTGGAGGCTTTCTAGACCGGAGAGGAGGGTGATCATAGTGCCTTGGGTCTGATAGTTCAAGACATTTTGTCTATTTCAGAGAATTTTATTTCAGTTTCATTTAGGTGGGTTAGACGGTCTGCGAACCGGGTAGCTCATACGTTAGTTAGGTCTTCTCTTTTAGTTTCAGACACTGAGAGATGGTTGTGTCTACAACCTCCCATTGATGCTACTTAGTTATTATTGTCGAATATGCTTGCTTAATAATATGAGAAGAATTCTGTTAAAAAAAAAGCAAGCATGCACTTGTGTTATATATTTTCTATTGTATATGCATGCAGAATCATAAGAATCACTAATTAACTTATTTTTATTACAAAATACTAATTTCTGAAAATGAAAACAAAAGATATATATTTTCACAACTATGTCTCTATATTTTGTTAATTTGTCAAAAATATGACATTTATTTTGAAGTTGATAGTTTTTTCTCTATCCAAGTAAAGTCTCATTTTAATATAAATACTCAATTCTTTTTCTTCTCACTCTTTTTAAAAAATAAAAAATCATTTAGCCTCTTTTTATGCACAATATTTTCTTAAAAAGTGCCTGTGTTATATTGGGAATATGGTACCACTGTTGTGGTGGTGTCTATATCAATAAAAGTCTTGGTCCCTCCTAATCCAACACCTGGACTTATTATTATCATCAATTTGGGCTTGCTAATTATGACACGTGGCACTAGGTTTAATCAACTTTTTCTTAAGCAACGTAGATAACTTTGTTACGTTTTAAAATCAACAGATAACAAATTAGTGATCAACACATGACAATATACCTCAACCCATCCAATAGAACATGTTTTTTTTATAAGCGACGGCCTAAAAGTGTATATATACAAGTAACCAATAGTGTTCAGGAAAGAGACTATTTCTTTTAACCCTAGCCTAGAGTTTTTGGCACCTTACCGCACCAAAGTGGTCTCTTATACTACCACCACCAAGGATGTGTTGAGTGAGAATTGATTCTGAGACCTCCTCCCACTCACACAGCTGGATTAACCAACTGCACCACCCTTAGTGGTTCCAATAGAACATGTTACAGACACAAACGATTGCGCAATAGCATGTGCTACACAATTTGCTGACCTTCCTATAAATGCAAACTCCAACCTATCAAACCTACTGTACAAAGCTAGAATGTCACCAAAGATCATACCCGAGGCACTGAAATTCTCCCTTCCAGTCTGTAAAGCATGAATGACTTGCAACGTGTCAGACTTAATAATAACTAACCTCCAACCTCTATCAATTAGCCAACTTAAGGCCTCCTTTATCGTGAGCGTTTCTGCACGGAGCGGGTCCAATGAACTGGACCAGCCTACATGAGCTCTGCCCGTCCGTGTTGACTTTCAGATATGACCTTGGCGGTGAACACCAATGACAACCCCCTTGATTCGTCTTTGTGATAGGCCCTCAGTTGCAACTTTCGACGAGAGTCACAGGTCTCCCTCCAAGCCGTGACCATCGTGTCAATCATGGCCACCATCTCCAACACCACTCTCCAATTATTTGACACCACCCCATCGTTCCAGAATTTTCAAAGGACCCCAACCTAAGTAGAGAGTCGAACAAGTAAACTCGGATCCTTGCGACTTAAGAGCAACGATAACCAATCACTCATATCCCTATATCCCCAATAACAGTTCACATTCCTTCTAATCCTAATATCAACCAGCACCAGAAGGTGAAGTTGCACGTTAAGAGAACTTGATTGATTGTTTCATCTTGGGATTTACAACACGGACATACCAAGAGGGGAAGCATTGACACGCTTTAAAGCTAAATAAGACATCTCAGGAAGAGTTCCCGAGATAGCATGCCAATAAAAGTATTTCACCTTATTTGAATGGGTATCGACTATAGAGCTTTCTAGAGCGGGTTGCCACCCACCGTCCCGCTAGACCTAGTTAGTGACCTATAAGCACTGCGAACCGAGTATGAGCCATTCTTTTATACAACTCTTACCCAACTGTCTTCTACGCCCAACTACTAATCGGAATCTTTAAGATCTCATTCCATGAATTATGATCAAATAACACCTGGAGCTTTTGAACTTCCAATTGGTGAAATACTGGGTTGGCCAGCTTGCTGACCGTTGCAACATAATTTCGTGAAAATACACCTCCGGCCGAGCTTGAGGTTTAAAATGAAGAAACGAGGGATCCCACCGATAAATACAAGCATGAATACTAGAATCGACCCGACTATCTGGTAATAATTTTGGCGAACCAATGATTGAGCTGACCGCATGCTCCGTTAAATGAAGCTCGGGCACGACCCTATAGGGGCATCAAAAACTGTTGTCAATGGTATATATCAAGATTTAAAGACCCTACTAAACAGCGAATCTTGGTATGACTCCATCTTCGACAATTTCTTACCCAACAAAGTCGAATTGAGCTCATGGAATCCTCTTAAACCTAGTTCCTCCAACAAGCTAACTTTCACAAAGGCGATCTCATGCTTTCTACTAAATCTCGCAATTGTTTCGGCCTCCTGACCTCCACTAGTATGTATTCATTATTGACTAAAGATTTGAACTTATCGCCAAAGGAAACAAGTAGACACTCATGGAAAACGTGGGAGCCACCGCTTTTAATAAAACTTCCTTGACGGATTTTAAGAGAGCCTTGAATGTCTAAGAGTTAACATGCAGGCAAACCTTGCCCACTAGCTCTTCAAAGACCCTAACACAACTACAACTGATACACGTGGGCACTCCCAAATATTGATCAAAGCTGGTTACCTAGTTCACAAGCAACAGATCATTTACCTATCGTCGTTCCTTTATGGATATGTTTGAACGGAACATTATTAAGGGTGAAGAAAAGTTAGGAGATAGCTGGAGCCTCCCGAGTAATGCACACGCCATGAATCCGACCCAACCACTATTGTTCTTGCATAATTGAGGAGAGGCCATATGGGATCTCATTGCCTAATCCCTCAACTTAACATTATCTCACCTGACAAATCATTTGGCAAGTCAACACAAAACCTGAAGAATGTTACACAACTCATAATCAGGGACGCCCATGTTTCATTAAAACCTAAAAGCATCATCATGTTCGAAAGAAACTTCCATTATATACTACCATACGTCTTCTTCATGTCCAACTTTAAAGCGCCCTATCCCGGAGACCCCAAATTAGTCTGACGACGTAACGAGTGGAACACCTCATTACCGACACATATATTGTCAGTAATTAGTCTATCCGGAATAAACACGCTTTGAGAATCCGATTTGATCGAGTGCAGCATCAACTTCAACCTATTGGCAAGAGCTTTTGAGATAATTTTGTATAGAACATTACCCAACGCAATAAGGCGAACATCATTAATTGTAATCGGGTTTGACTTCTTTGGGATCATGACCAAATATGTTTCGTTTAAATCCGACATAATTGAGCATGACTTTAAGATATCTAAAAATACTTGTATAACGTAGCTTGCAATTATGCCTTATTCAAATTCATAGAATTACAACTTTCATCTCCTCCAGATTGAAAGGATCTCTAAGGACGCCTTCCTGCTCGACCGAGATTCTCACATTCACAAACTCTAACAGGTTGAAATTTCAGGTACTCCAGGACCGAAAGTACTTGTCCAAGAAAAAAGACGCCAATAACTCTTGAAATTCTAAACTTCCCATGATCCAATTTCTTGACATGCCTTTTAATTTCTCGACACAATTTTCTTTTTTCCGAGAGGACGCCGCATGGTGAAGTTTTTTTGAATTCTGATCCCCGTCTTAAAGCCATAGGGCCTTCGACTGCTATTTCCAATACCTTTCCTGCCGATCGAGTAAGAACAAGTATTTAACACGAGATCTCTATGAACACTTGGCCTCTTCGGACGCTTGCTTAAAAATCAAACTTCCATTAGCAAATTACCAGCCGACTCCCCTCCCCCTTTCTCTAACGCATTCAGACAATTATGCATTTTGTCCCTAACAAATATTCCATACCAGCTACCTCCGGCCACATCCTCGCACTTCTCGTCACTTAACCATTGATTTTCAAACTTAAAAATTCGGGAATATGGTCCAGAACCTGGTGTTACCGGAAAAAACAATACTGGCAATGATCCAAAGTAGTAAACAGCAGATGAATAACCTTCCAATTACCATGATTCACGCGCCACTCATCGAACCAAAAGCACGATCCAATCTTTCTTCATATGTATATTATGGCTACTTCCTCGGCGCCACGTAAAATCGTACCCCTCATATTCCAAGTCCGTGAGACCCGCTTCCACAATTGTAAAAGAAAAATCATTTAAGAGAGATGATGGCTGAGGATTTGCCCTTCGTTTTTAACTTGGAGATACCAAATCATTGAAGTTCACAACACATAGCCACGAAAGACCCAAAGACTGAGCCAGAGCGAATACGATCCCAGACTGAACACGACGGGACCTATTTGGCTCGCCACAGTAACCGGTTATACGCCACAAACCCTACCTTTGGGTTGTTACCGAAACATCAATAAAATTCTCAGAGCTGCCTAATAAGAATACTTGGACCCGTCGACTCATAAAAATGCCAAGCCGCTTATTCTTCCTACACAGTCCCTCGCAAAACAACCATGCATCCTAAGCTTTTTACGCAAAAGTTCCAACTTTAAGAATATTCAATATACTTTTGTAATCAGCAACAATTTTATAATACAAAGTAAATTATAT
>JAYMTA010003836.1:0-13554 GCA_036897625.1 Pelargonium cotyledonis | reverse complement strand
GTTTACAATGCAAATCTCTACACCTAGTTTCTAGCCTACAAGGCCAAATACAAGATGAACATATTGAGGTTAACTCACAAGAGTCCACAAAGCAAGGTGTTCAATATTATTGATGCAACCCAAAAAATCATAAGTCTCTCAACGACTCACAAGAGCCACGTGGCGGGTCCGAAATAGTCGGGTCGCGTGACTGGGCCCCACAAAGTTAGAAACCGGCCTTGTTGTCTCTCAGCGAGCTTAATCTGTCAGCAAGCTCCATATGTCAGCGAGCTCAATATGCTAACAAGCTCAATATGTCAGCGAGCTCAATATCTCAGTGAGCTAGATAAGTCAGCGAGCTCCATATGTCAGCAAGCTCCATATGTCAACGAGCTCCATATGTCAGCGAGCTCCATATGTTAGCGAGACTGAAGACTTGGGCCAAATTTCACTAAGTATGGAAAACACTTCTAAAGGACCATATGACAACAATAACACCCATAAAACGCTCCAAATAATATTTGTAAGGGTCCGGGGGCAAATCCGGGCTCAAAAATAGCTTCAGCAGTGAAATTGGAGTAGGTCTATTCTCTCAGCAGCTAAATGGGAAGTCGGTCCCCCTAGTAGCAAAACAGGGTTAGAGTTGTCCCTCTACCTGCAAAACGCGGATAAGGCTGTCCCCCTAATAAAACAGGATTGGAGCTATCTATGACAATTGCCGCGACAATTGTGTCAAAAAGTCGCGGCAATGTTTCCAAATGTCGCAGTATTTGGACCTGACACGGCCTAGACCATGTCTTCGGCCCCCAAATGCATTCTGGACAGCTCCACTTGACCCTGGATGATGTGCAACGTTTCTAGACACTGTAACAAGGCTAATCCAACGTCTAAACATCACCAAATCACCTCCAAGGCACACCAACAAGCTTCTTCAAGCATGCAACTCCTAAGGTTCCATAGACATGCTTTGCAATCTCTAGTCCATGAAAGGCCTAGAAAACATGCTAGCCTAAAAAGCACGCAACCTCTATGCTCCCAAGCACTCATGACCATGCCTCTCATGGTATTAGCTCAACTAAGAGTCTTGGAAAACTACCATACACCCATGGCTAAGCTTACAAAGCATGGGCTCATCAAAGGTTCTAAGAAGATCATGACAAATCAAAGCCAAGTCCACACACATGAGCAACATGTCCAAGTCCAAGGAGCCCAACATCCTAAAAGGGCTAGGAAATGGCATAAAGTCAAGTGAGCCATTTGGGCCTCTAAGAGCCAAACGGGCTAAGATGGGCTTCAATTCTCCCTCGATCAATCACAACGAAGTGGTGCAAAGTGGTGGTAAAGTTTTCATATAAATACACTCCTCTTCCAAAGGAAAAGGGGTTCACAATTTCACTTGTCATTTCTTTACATTTGAGAGGTTCTCTCTCTAAAAAGCTTTCTCTCTCTAGAAAAGCTAGTGTTCACCAAACAAGGACTTACTCTCACGCCCGAGGCAGAGTCCTGGTAACACAACCCCAGGTGCTTCGTTCCTTTGGTATGTCTTCCTTACACAGGTGACAGGTTCCAAGACTTCAAGGCAAGCAAGCTTAAGGAAATTGAACATTTAGACTTTAGGCTAGTAAACCTTGACTTGGAGAAGAAGAAAGCACAACAACAACAAGCGCAACAAAAGACAAAGCGCATTAGCTAAGTTGTGCACGCGTTGACTAAAAAGTCAAAGCTAGCATAACACTTATGTAGAAGAAACACAATGCCTCAATTACAATCAAATCTCAAAATAAAAGTACAAGAAAGCTATGTATGATTTAAAGATATCAATGACCTTGCTCAAGATGACTGAGAGAAAATATGATTTCAAAATAATTTTCTAGAGAGCACAACAATGTTCTTGAAAAGGATTTCACAATGAAATATAAGTTTTTCAAAAATCAAAAGAATATGAAAATATTAGTTCATGACTTTGAAAACACTTTTAGAACATGTAAAACTCAAAGCTCTCAAAATGATTTTTCTCTCAAGAAAGATAAAGCTTTATGCTGGAAATTTTGAGAAGAAATAATAGATGAAGTGAGTTATTAAATGATGAATTAAATGAGGGTTTTTATACGCCAAATTATGGTTGTTGAGAGTTTGAAAAACTTGTTGTAATTTCAAATTCAAATTCAAAATAAAGTTTGAATGAAACATTGAGTGCAAGAGTGGTCATAGATATCTTGTAATCATACTTACAAGTTGTCCTAAGGTAAAAGACTTTACCCACTCTATTGTAGTCTATTTGAGACTTTTACATATTGTTTTCATCTTCATCTAGTGCCTGAAATTGTGCTGATAAGGTTGAAAATTTGAGCATGACTTGACACCACAAGATTTAGTGGAGATAGTGTTTGCTGTCCAGCATTGGTAGAATGACCTTGGTCATTCAAACGGTAATATCTCTCTTTAGAAAACTTCAATAGTCGTGAGCTCAATGGTATATTACATGCATTATGATATTGTCTCAGTAAAAGCAGTCAATTCCGTAAAGATCACTCAAAAACTATTCTGACATATTAGATGTCTCTTTACTAAAAGATTATTAGCTTTTACTTCACACAATAAACGTATAAATTGTTTCACATGTAAATACTAGACATTCATATCTTTCTATATTGACCAACTGAACGGATTTTGGATATGAATTGATTTAGATATGAATTTTCAAAGTTGAACCTTAAAACAAGCATGCAACTGTCATATTTTGCCAATAGTTTGTGTTGCAAAAACAAATTTCACAAACTTTTGATTAAATGGTTATGAAAATATTATTGTATTTAAAGTTTTTCATGCATGCAAACATTTAATTGAAATTTGTTTCACAATGTATGCAATGTTTGTTATCATCAAAACATATAGTGTCATCGATTAACAAAAGTTCTTAAATGAATGAGAATGTTGTTTAATAAAAATATCATAAAATAGTTTGAGAAACATTTTAATAACACAAAATAGAAAAATCACATTTTATAAATAGTTTTTCAATTTAAACTTAACACCGTCAGTCAGTTTGGACGATTCTGTTAGTAACTTAACGGAATGTCCTTCGCATGAACAAAAAAAACATGAATTTGGACTCGAGTGGAACAAAGTAAACGTTAAGGACTACAAGGAACAAATTTGATACCTTAGGGACCTTTGAAGGATATTTTCCTTGATTTTAAATAAAAAATAAAAAAAAATCAAACTCGTTCTTCTTCTTTCTTGTCTAGATACACCAATCGCTTGCGGTTTAGAGATGGCTTCCGCCGGAGACCAAACTCGCCCCGTTAACTAGGTCACCTAGACGCCAACAACTCGCTCTCTCATCTCCTGCGAGTTCAAAAATATTACAAGTCAAATCACAAGTGTGTACAACAATGAACAGTTATAGAGAAATATAGATTCATGTAATCAAATCAGAATAACTCACGAATAATAGAACACATCAATAATAAGATAACATCTCTCATTTCATATGAACAATCTCCTTATCCTTTTCTTTTGCTTTGAACTTCTCTTTCTTCATCTGAAAATAAACAAACACATAGTTATAAACTTTACCAATCTAATAATTAAATAAACAAACATGTTTATGCTAAAAAATTCTCAAGTACCAACAGCCAATTAGAGGTCAACATAGGGCACTGCTGACACATCATCAAGACTTAGGCAAAGCCGGCGGCAAGACCTCACTAGAATCGTCACGCTCCAAAGACAACTAAACTCCCCGAAATATACAAAGTAAGCAAAGACCCGTCCTATGGGGAGTTGCTTCCAGAATCATTAAAATTGTCACGCGAGAGGCACGCTGGTCAAGTCCTCGCTAGTAAACGGATATCAGGCATCCATCGTTTGAGCGGGAAACGAATTCAAATTCGCACACCTCCCCCGAACAATGAAAGCTTACTGAGGACCAACGACAAGTCTCCTTGACAGCCTGACGTGAACTGTAACAACTCATCTACAGTTGTCTGTGCCAGCTAGGCCGTGCGCCCCAAGTCATAGTAAGCCTATAAATACCCCCCTTCGCGGTAAGAGAAGGGATCAAAGTTTTCACTAACTGAATCTCTGTCACAAAAACCTCTGTTTCATTTCTCTCATTCATTTCATACCAGATCACTAATTCTCACGGCAGAGGCTGTGAACCGAAACCCCAACCACGGTTGCATCATGCTTTGGTGTTTCTTTTGTAGATCCAGAATCTCGAAGTCAATCACATCGGAAGTTCAACTCGTAGGTGGCCACCTACTCCTTGCTTAGGCACTTGCCTTTTCTCCTCAATAGCATCATTCGGTGTTGAAGATTTCTTCAAATCCTGATCCGAAGTGCTGGGTACTACCTCTTCTTCCCCTAATCTTTTCTCATTCTCTGTCGCCTCTACAGGCATCTTCCTTACGGGCGCTGGCAGAGACTTCCCAGACCTGAGACTGATTTCCTCAAGGTCTTGCTCTAACGTGTTCTCTTTCTCTTCCAGGCTCAGCTGCTCAAACTGAAGCTCTACCTTATCTTCTTTTCCATTATGCGCGCTTTGCTCCACAGTACTGATGAACGCCTTCATCACTGTGTCCAATGAGACAGTGTTCCATGGTGGGCTTCCCTGAGTTGATTGTTGAACTGAGCTGAGACTACGTACAGGTTGTAGTAGCCTATTCTGATTTTCCAAGATCACATCAAGCTGATCATGGATCATTTTTATCTCCTCAGACACTTCAACACTATGCTTCCTGCTAGTGTCAACACTCACTTTGTTGCGGGCGACTCTCTCAATGATAGTCCAAGCACGGTCTGGCGCCCACATCAATAGTGATCCACTCCTTGAAGAGTTTAGGGTGTCTTGGCACTCAGGATTCAAACAATAATAGAATGCTTTGATTTGATCTTTAGCAGGGATACAATGATTAGGGTACCCTTCGAGTAACCTTTTCTCTCTCAAACTTCGTGAAGAGATTCACCTTCGACTTGCCTGAAGTCGGTAATTGATGTTATCAATCTCTTGCTATCCTCCCAAGTGGAGTATTGATCGATGGATTTCTAGACTAACACTTCCCATGTGGGAATAGAATCCAGCGGAAGAGAATGATACCAGTATATGGCTTTACCACTCAAGGTGTGGTAAAATAAATTCTGAGCCATCTCATTTTGGTCTGATCCGGAATTATTTAGGGAACCTAACACCCAAGTGTACCTCTTTAGATGACCCAGCGTGTTATATCCCGGTTTGCCTCCAAACTTACCAATCGTTCTCGCAACTGTGATCATAATTGGTGTCAGTTCGAAGCTTCCCACCTGCTGAGACACCTTAGGAGTCCATTCCCTATATATATGCTCAACAGAGGTACTCGTCATATCCCAAATGCCACGAATAGCAGCGATACTTTGCTGCTCTTGTTATTGCTGCCACAACAAAAATTGATGCTGTTGAACAGGATCAACAAATGTGGTACCAGGTGGTGCTGCAGCACTAAGGCTTGGCGCTGCGGCGTCGCGTCCGTAGACTGTAGCTCCAAATGGGGTTTGCAGCTTCCTTTCGACTGTGGGACCCCAAACTGGTGGTCCGCATTGCTCCTAAAATTACCCCGACTTGGCGAAACCATCTGAGGTTGAACCAACTAAAAAGTAATAGCAAAGTAACTAACTAACAAACTCTAACTAACAACAATGTTAAAAATCACCTATTCTCAAGTCCCCGGCAATGGCGCTAAAAAATTGGTGTGTGTCCAGCAAGTATATCAGAGTCGACCTTGTAACAGTAGAACGGTGAAGTCCGGGTTGTCGAATCCACAGGGACTTGGTAGGTGATATTTTAAAGTTATTAATTTAATTAGAATTAGTCAAACTAAACTAGAAAATTAAATTAAACCAAATCTTGGGAGTTTTGAAAGTGTTTGCCCTTTGACCAAATCGGGTCAAAGATTGAGTTGTTGAAAATATTATGAGATAGCAAATCCAAAATTCAAAATTTGAAAATTTAAATAGAAAGAGAGTGTGTTAGTTGGGATCTGACATGACAGTGTCAACACGATACTGAATACCGGCAATGGGAATTCGTGATCAAATTGAATCAACACAACCTCGTCCTATCATAACGGTCGGGTTTGTATTGGTAGAAAGTGGCACGGATAAGACTAATGCTAGCGGCCCTCCTTCCCCTCATGTTCCATCCGTAGGATCCACTCCTCGAATGGTGGTACAGCTCCCACTAAGATCAACCAAATCTAAGTCCAACGAATTGCTTGGAAGCATTAATATCAAAACATGAGTTTAATTCAATTTTAACCATTCATTCCCATAACTAATTTCATTCATATGTTAACACCAATCTTCACACCCGAACCACACAATTAAAACTATCCAAACAACATATTTATTGACAAATCATGTTCGGAAAGTAAATCGACTGTAATGATAAACATGTTCATATTATAAGACAAAATCCAAATCATAGACAATAAGAATTTGATGTCAATACACTCACTTGTTCAACAACTGCAGCAAATAAATTGTGCTTACAACCCTCAACCTTCAATCGTTCATCCTCTGTTTCTCTCTGTGAAAATGATCTAAAAGAGCTCTGGAGGCTCCCCAAAAACCTAATCTCACTATGGATGATAAAAATGAAGCAAAGCACGTCAATTTATAGATTTTGGCAGTAATGTGGGCGCCGCGGCGCCAGAGCTGGCGCTGCGGCGTCACGCATAATCCGGCGTAAAGGTTGAGCACCGAAATTAGGGTTGTCACAAGTCTGCGCAGATGCGCTGCATTTAACCTAACGTTTTATAGGCCAAACGACTTTGGAAAATTACGAGCCACCACTTGTTGGAAAGCCCAAGATGTTCTCTACAACATTGCAGAAAGCTTAAAGTCCATTAGAGTTGATTTAGGTGGTTAAATTCCTGATTTATCACTCAAAGGTCATTCTGGCAGATTTTTGAATTTCACCAAAACTTCATCTTTTTGCCATTTTCTTCTATTGAGCTCCATTGACTTGTCTTGAACCTTTATAGTTCATCCAATTCCAGCCATTACATGTGCTTCTAATAACCTTGAAATCACAATAAAAATACTCGGCGCATGTAAAAGAGGCAAAAATATACATAAAATACACTAAAAACTACTAAAAATAAGCTAAAAACACAAAAAGTACACTAACGCACTTGAATGAGCCACAAAACAAATATTTAATCAAATTAACCACAATTAGGCCCAAACAAGAGGTAAAAATGCACGAAACATGCTAGATTTAGTACGATTTAGGGTCGGATAACTAGCACAAAATGCGAGTTATCAGATGGCAAGCTAAGCATGTCAGTAGGTCAGGAGACAATGAAGTTCAGTGTCTTCTAGACTATGACACGTCCTGGCGACAGTGCATCAAGTTCTCACGCAGTCAATGTCGCTAGTGCCATTGATCCCCAAGATATGGTCTGCCTAATAAACAAGGACCCCCTTAATGGATCTTACAAGGAGTCACAAACTTTCTAGATTCAGGGAATAACCGAGCTGAGGTTGACAAGCTATTTGGGATAGTAGATGAAATGGAACAATTGGAAGCTTGTCGATTTGATATCTTGGATCGATATGAGAAGAAAGCAGTGTTGAGGGCATCGATTGAGGAAACTCCAACTTTTGAGCTAGAGAAGTTTCCAGAACACTTAAGGTATGAATATATAGGACCTAACGAGACTCTACCCGCGATAGTGTTAGCAAAGTTGAATAAGGAGCAACGAGAGAAGTTGTTGGAAGTACTTGAAGCACACAAGAAAAGGCTATCGGCAAAGTGGAGAAGCTTCCATAGTTTGATTGAAGCTCTTCGACGAAATGGTGTTGAAGTCCTTATTTGTTTTTTGATTTTTTGTTCAAGCCAAGTAAGGGTCTGTTTGGCTAGTTTTTTAGTTAGAAGGGTATTTAGGTATTTTTACCACTTAACAGGCGGAATAATAAATAAAATTGAAAGTGATTAGTTTAGGGTATTCGAATCTTAGACCTAAAAATTCAGGGTATAGGTGTCTAAGTACTATCTAATATATATATATATAATTCTCAAGCATTACCTTAATTGAGTGACATGTGTCACTCACTTTTAGTAATTTAAATATTTACTAGGGAGATACTCGTGCGATGCACGGGAAAAATGTTTTATTACAAAAAAATAAAATATATTACATATATAATGTGAAAATACATACCTAATTGATTAAATGACTTTCACTATTATCAATACAAGTAATTTTAAAATTATTTATAAAGAAAATTATATGTTACTATCAATAGAAAGAGTTCTAAAAATATATACTAAAAATTAAAATAAAATCAGATTGCTTAAACCGTCAAATTAGATTCTATAAGTAAACTCATGTTCTTTTTCTTTTTGTCTAAACCATGAGGTTCCTGAGCGGGACCGTAAACTTCGGTTGGCACCTTTAAGCCGTTCTACCACACTCAGACTAATCCTCATTCGAGCTGAGTAGGACCACAAGGGCAACAAAGCTCTCCCTACCAAGTTTTAACGCAATTGCATTTCTTGGGACTCGAACTCGAGAACTCAAGTTAAGCTGGAACAACCTCTTACCAATTTATTCACGCGCTTGGTGGTAAACTCATGTTCTTTTAATAAAATAAGAAAATGAAATGAATGATCATATTACATTAACTTTAAAGAATAAAATAAAATTGAATGTTAAAGAAAATGAAAAAAGTATTAAAGCCAGAATAAAGACAAAAACATTTTTTTATAAATATTTTCTAATGTTTTTATATATGTTTTTGCATATATAAATTTATTTCTTATAACTAATATTAGTGAAATGAGTATTATTTGTAATTGTTATACAATATATTATCACATCAAATGGTCTTGTTCTATTTTTGTCATAAATAAATTTTATTAGTTTTTTGTTTTTTGATAAGCACGCAGTAATTTTCATTAATAAACCCGAAGGTTCCAAATAAAAGTACAAACAAGGTGCAACGAGACCTATGTCAAACACGATAAAGGTCCGGCCACCCAAGACGAAAAATTGAAACCAATAGTAAACGAACTATCAATACAAGAGATTAAAGAAAATGTGAGACTTTGAATACTCACAAGAGTGTCTCCAATCGATGGATATTTGTCCCTGAAAATAAGCTCATTCCTTCTGATCCAAATGAACCATAGAGACGCCAAACAAACCGCCTCCCAAACCTTAGAACAGACCCTATCTCGGTCATCAACAGAGAGGGCCACGAGTCCAAAAGCAAGTAGACCGAGCATGGTCTCGCCGATACCACTCCCCACCATGTAAATAAGACATCCCAAAGCTTAGAAGACCATGAGCAGTGAATGAATAAATAGTCAGAAGATTCAGGCCTCAAGTCACAACGTTTGCAGGTGACGTTGGAGTTAACTGGGACAACTTTCCGTCGAACCAAAAATTCCATACACGAGACACTTCCCAAAGCTGCCAACCAAGCTAGGCATTGCATCTTCGGAAGAATGAAGGGCCTCCAAATAATTTTGGAACAAGCAAAGCGGAAATGGGGTTAGAAGAAATATAAGGTATGAAAAGCCTTGGAGGTTGTGAATTTACCTGATTTGTTTTAGTCCAAATTTGGTGATCTGAAACTGCATGAGCCAAAGAAACGTTGTCCATACGATGACGCAGCGACGAGAGTGATCCGAACTCCTAGCCCCAAGGCTGTCAACGAAAAAGAGGACACGGGTCCTGATACAAAATAGCCAGAACAGCAGCTACTGATAATTGCTGCTGTTCACACAAAGTAAAAAGCCTCATATACCTGTCCTTGAGCCAGCATTCCGGCAACCATAAACCGGTCCAAAATGAACAGCTAGACCCGTCTTGGATTACCCATGTAATGCTATCCGAACCGATTAACTCTAAGAAGGCTGGTAAGTTACGCAATTCCAGCAAAGATTTGACAACATGAGAAGGATTCCGAGCGCATACATTGTCAAGGGACCAAGAGTGGGGATCCCAACCATATTTATCACACATAATCAACTTCCATAAATAGCCGGATTGCATTGAGAAACGCCACCACCACTTAGCAATTAGACTTATGTTTGCTAAATGCAATTAACGAATACCAAGTCCACTATGTATTCATTTTTTTCAGACTCTGTTGCCAATGTACCTTACAAAAGCCTCGACTCGAAGATGAATTGGACCATAAGAACTTCCTCTCAATTGCTTCCAACGCAGATATAACCTGTTTTAGAGCTCGATACAACGACATGTAAAAAAGAGGCAACGAAGAGAGGGCAGCAGGTATCAAAGTTACTCGACCCCCAAGCGAGATATATTTTGACTGCCATACAGCTAAGCATTTTTTGTATTTATCGACGATGCCCGACCATGAACTAACCATTCTCGGATTGCAACCTAGTTTAAATCCGAGGTAGGTGATGGGGAGAGTGGCAGTTTGGCATCCCAAATCGTTGGCGAAAGAGTCAATTCTGCTCACTGGTAATGAAATTTCGATCAAACGGGATTTAGAATAATAATTAATTTTAAGCCCTCATGCCACTTCGAAACCACGTAAAATGCACTAAACATTTGAAATAGCCGTATCCGAATCCGAAACAACTAGGAATAAAAATGTATCGTCGGCATATTGGAGATGCGAGACCCTCAAATTTTTGATCTGAATACCCCGAAATAGCCCCTCCGATTCAGATTTGGTGAGCAGTAAATGAAGTGATTCAGCGACTATGATGAAGAGAAAAGGCGAAAGTGGACAACCTTGCTTCACACCTTGGGAGATCAGGAAATCGTTGGACGGAGATGATGATTATTGATACAAAGGATCTGAGACAACACTTGACCGAAAAAAGATACTTTCTTGCGAAGCCCATCGAACGAAGACAAAATTCCAAAAATTCCTAATTTAAGCGGTCGAAGGCCTGTTGAAAATCTAGTTTGAGAACAACAGACTCGAGATGCCTAGAACGCGCAGCATGAATAACTTCCCCCGCTATGAGAACACTGTTAAGGAGTTGACGATCTTTAACGAAGGCACTTTGAGTATCGCTGATTAGATTCCCAATGAAAGGACGAACTCGATTTGCAAGTATTTTCGTTACGATCTTATATAGGGCAGAGACTAGACTTATGGGACGATAGTCATTATAATTCTGTGGACTTAAGACCTTGGGAATGAGAGAGAGGAAGGCTGAATTGAAACTTTTCCCAAAATTTCCGGTGTCAAAAAAACTTTGTACAAAAGCTACAACGTCCGTCTGAATTATATCCCAACAACTATGATAGAAAGCTAGACTGAAACCATCCGGTCCCGGTGCACGGGAACCGTCAAACCCGAATACGACTGATTTCAACTCATCCAAAGTAATAGAGCATGCCAAAGAGTCCTGATCAGCAGCTGACAATCGGTTCAAGGGCAATCCATCGAACTCGAGTCGGTCTGAAGAAGAACCAGTCAGCCGGTTCTGGAAATATGCTCGAGCTTCTTCCTTTACACGGATACGGTCAGTGATCCAAGACCCATTAATTGAAATACCGGAAATAGAGTTCTGGGCCTTTCGATATGATGCAAATTTGTGGAAGTACCTTGAGTTTTTATCCCCATCCATTAACCAACGAACTCTGAATTTTTGCTTCCAAAATGAAGAAAGGTCTCGAGACTTTGATTGCAAATTTGAAATAAGAGAATCACGTTGATTCAATTCAGATTGAGAGAGACCTCTTGATTCTGCTATTTTATCAAGATCGTCGATTGATTTTTCTAGGGAAGAAACAATTTTATCGAGCCGACCGTAAAACTCAGAATTCCAAGACTTTAATTTCTCTTTGAGCAGAGCAAATTTCATTCTAAGCCTAAAACATGGCTGGGCATGTGAAGGCCCCGAGGACCAAGCCTCCCGAACAAGGTCCAGAAAAGTCGGGGTGAGAAAGCCAACAATTAAAAAATTTCAAATGGGCGAGGCGCCCAGTCAACGGAAGGGACCACGAGATGAACCGGACAGTGGTCGGAGCAACCACGAGGCAGGCCTGTCTGAACTAAATTACCTAGAGAGCTCGGCCAATTTGAAGAAACAAGAATCCTGTCTAACCGACTGGCCACGGAATGAGAGCCATACCATGTATACTGTCGACCGTGAAGAGGGAGATCGATCAAGCAACATTGATCAATAAATTCATTGAAATCTGACATAGATACTAAGGACGCCAAGCCACTAGATCGTTCATTCGGGGTACGTATTGCGTTAAAGTCACCAGCCAATATTCATGGCAGATGGTGCTCGAACACAAACAAGGACAAACGGTCCCACAAAGCAGATTTGTCCAAATCTGGGATGCGAGCGTAAACATTGATGAGCAAGCATTGGCAATCAAAGACGGAGCAAGCATTGGCAATCAAAGTCACCAGCCAATAATTTTTTATTTATTAATAATGATAATAAGAAAGAAGAAGGATTATTAGTCATTTCTATAATGACAATTAGTATATGAATAGTTAAATATTTATTGTAGTGAAGTACGTTACAATAATAATTGTTATATTATTGTATTATAATGTCATAGTGGTAATAAGATGAAGTTTATGAACAATAATATTGGCACATGATGAATTAATGGTCAATCTAGTAATAAGTAGTAGTATTTCTATTATTTATTTTCTTAATGAGTAATACATAAATAATATTGAAAACCAAGAGTTTTGGAAGACTATTGGTGTTCTATAATTATTTTGCGAAAAAAGACGAAAAATTAATTTCATTTGTAAAATATCTTCTACTTTAAAGGAAAGACAACATGAGGAAAGGAAAAGAAATAGATTTTTTTATGAAACTACATATTGAGACGACATACTAAAAGAGTTTGGTCCTCTCTTTCATCCTACCACGAAAAGAGATTAAGTTGCGTCATTCTTTGAAATGTTTGTCTTCACTACCTAGTCAAAAATAATTAGAAAATAAAAAAGTAAAAAAACAAAAACACAACATGATAAATAGGTGATTTTACTAAAAAAAAATCATAACTATGTCGGCAAGTCATAAGTCGATGTGTGGCACTCGAGCGCCATGTCACCAAGGCCTCAAAACCAAGTTCACAAGGTCAAGGGGCGCTCAGACCTCGAGAGACGACATTTCATCCCACCATCGATGACCAACGCCGCCGGCGATCCCTTAAGCCACCATAACCCTCGGGTCTTTAGAAAATGATTCTTGGGGTCTTGGCGATGCCAAAGTTACTCAACTGCTTCCCCGAGTTGAAAGCACAAGCTGAGACACTCCAAGCCCCCGAAACTCACATGGAGACCAAGACGGGCGCACTCTCAGATACCTGCGCGAAGGTCGCCTACCATTTGCTAATCCGTGGAAGTTAACTTAGCGTCCCAACGGACCCGCAGGACGTCCCACCTCGTTCGTGGGAGTCGCCTTGCCACCGCCCCAAGTCGTCTGCGTCCGCCCCATGTCCACTAATCCACGGAAGTTGGCGTCAACACCCGCATAGAAGTCGGCACCAACATCCGCACGGAACGGCCGCCAACATCTGCGCACGGACTGGCTGCCAACATCCGTACAAATGTTAGCCG
>JAYMTA010003835.1:0-13557 GCA_036897625.1 Pelargonium cotyledonis | reverse complement strand
TCTAGCTTTCTCTTTGGCTTCTCCAGCTTCACCCCATTTGATTGAGTGCCTCTAGGTTCAGTGCTCATCTTTTGAGGTCCAGGACAATGTACTGAGGTCTTCTCCAAAATTTCAACAGAAACATCATCTGTTTCTTCAATCTGGGGCCTGTTCATCCGTGCAACTAACTAATAATGTTATATTCAATATTTTTGGAGTGCTCAAGTAAAACTTTCATTGTTCATACTCACATTGGCGGCTGTTTGCATCTTCACTGGCTCGGAAAATTGCAACTTGTAATGAGGATTCACTGCCACCAATCATCTCAGACACACAAACATCTCCCACTACCAATTTATTGTCTTGGACAAACACCTTCCAATCACTACTAAATTGCACAGTTTGTGTTTTATGAGTACGTGTATTATACCTTGTGTATTTAACACGCCATGATCCACCATAGACCAGGAGATTGACATAGCCATGGTCCCTGAGGAAATACTTTTCAGTAACATCCACTGGTATGCTCTGCACCAAACATAAAAAAGAAAACAACAAACAGATAACAAGGCTTAAAACATAAAAACAAATAAGTAAAGAAGTAATAATGAAACGAATTTCCAACGTAAATTAAAGATTACCAAGTGATATTTAGTAAGAACATATGTAGGGCGCATGAGAACCATAAAAAATGGATTTTTGGACTTGAAAGAGGAAGCCATTTGCAAAGCTCCGAGTTTTTTGGTGACAGCCGATGGTTTCATTACTGTATCTGTAACATTGCAAGATTGATCACAAATCATTCACAAGCAAAATATAACACCAAAAGATGTGTCATGATGTGATAAATACCTTTAGAACCTTCATTAGAACCACTGATTGAATCTGGTTTTCTCTTTTGCTTCTCAGGATTTACTCCATTTCGTTGAGTCATATTCCTTGTTCCTCTTCTGGTTGATGAATCATCCAAGATTTCAAGAGAAACATCATGCTCTATTTCTTGAATTTGAGGCTATTTGGATGATTCTCCAGCAAATTTGTGGGTTTTGCCATTACTCACTTTTTTTGCCACCTCTTTGGATTTGTCTGCATATATTATATTTATACCAGTCATATATAATGAAAAATACTTCTACATTTCCACATATAAATAAAGATTCAAATAAAATGCAATACCTTCCAATTCTGATACCATCCTGGGCATTTTGTATCTTTCACTGTGAACTTCTGGATCTCCACCAGTACTGATACAATTTCTTAATGGATATTCAATCTCTGAAGCACTTTTATTAAAAATGAGTACATGAAAATCGGATTTTCCTTCGTATCTGAAAACTAGCAAGTGGCAGGGTTGAAGAGAATAAAACTCCACAAATTGTTGCCAACCTTTCCCCATCCAAACCTCACCATTACCCCTCTTCAGCTCCACTTGCCATACCCCACCGTTCGGAACCTTAAGCAACACGGATAGGCCAATTTTATTTTCGATTTATTGATACTAAATTGTCTTGATTCTTATACGAAAATAGCGTACTTAGGCTATACAGTATAGAGGAAGATTTAATTTCGTGGATGAACTTTTCTTTAACCCAAAATAGTTTATAAGTTTAGTGTTTCGACTCAATTTATTCCTTGAAATTTTTAAACCTAAAATAGTTGCTGAATTTTCAAATACCGACCGAATTTGGTTCCTCGACTTTTGATATAAGTTCTAAGAGCAATAACCAAATTATGTCAATATTTGAAAGTTCAGTGACTAATTTGGATCCAAAAAAGTTTAATTACTAAATTAGGATAAAACACAAAAGTTCAATACTATTTTGGGTTAAAAAGTATTTATAAACCAAATTGGGTCGTAACGTCCAGAGACCAAATTAGATCTGTAATATAGTGTTGTATTAATGTGTAAGAAAATTTCAAAAAAATTATGAATCAAATTGGATCGAAACACCAAATTAAGTCTATAATGTAGTGCAAAATTAATGTTTAAATACATTTCAATGAAAAATATGAGCTTTTGGAATGTTAGCTTAATAAGAAAATCTGAATTTTTGTGGGATTTAAATTATAGGCCAATGTAAAAATTGAAAGAAAAAAAAAATAAAGGGAATTGAGGACTAAATTAGCCCATTGTAAAAATGGAGAAAAAAAGAAACCAAGGGCTAAATTGGCCCACTGTAAAAAATAAACTTGCTCAGGCCAAGGAACGGCCATGGTTGAGAGAACAAGTTACGACTAAGCCAAACCCAATATCATGAGCTAAATTTTAGCTAATGATATACCGCATAAGTAATTAGTAATTAAGATCACAAGAAGTGAGTAACTAAGGATAACAGAGATGGAAAAAGAGAGTGTACTAGCTTTCCATGTTGAATGTGGTAAGGCAGAATTATCTGGAAAAAATGTGGTCTGTAGCTGCCATCGTCTCTCCGGTGTTTACAAGCCATCTTGAGCTGATCTTATCAGTGAAAACACCAAAGCTGCTCTCAAGAAACCAAATGCTTTGATACAAGGTTTCTTCTTGATAGTTCTTTGGAACACAACTAAATACTTGAATTTATTTCTGATGGGATATTGTAATTATTACAAAAGATCAATGCAGTAATAAAAGTATTATAAAAAAAATACAGTAATGAAAGAATCTTTTGATGATCACTGATCAAACCTCTATTCAATGCAAGAGCTTTCTTGTCAGGAAGCTCAAAGGTTCATAACCAATCTGTAGCTACACAGTTAAATTGATTTCATGGCAAGTACAAATAGAGCCAACTAAGCCCAGAAATGGATAATATATCTTATTCCTTACTCCTTGCTGAAGAGCACAAATCTTTTGGCCATGGAGCTGAACATGCCACTTGTGTTGTTACTACAAGAACGAGGATTGATGCATGTGTTTCACATGTACATCTCTTGCATACATTTATCCATGGATTCACAGAGAATTATCAGTGCCAAAATAAAGAAATTACAAACAATTATTGATGGACTTTCTTTAATGATGCAAAAAATAACATATAACTAGACAATATTAAACTTACAAACTTTTATTGGTGCAAAAGAGTACATGTAAATAGACAAATATATAGTACATTACTATGATGAACATATAGTATACATTACTAAATTCAGTTTTTTGCATTACGAGTCAAGGTTGTATTACATTGGTCCAGCAGGGTCTAACTTAGCTTCATGGTCTTCATTTCCATGGACCTGAGAACAAGAAGAAAACAGAAGAGAAACATAGAAACAAAGAAATTGAAAGGCTTACCAATATGAATTCTGTAATAGTAACATATGTTGGCATAGCAACCTTAAGAGATTTTTGTTTTGGTGGTTCAAGTTTCGGCTTTACCTTTATTTATAGATGTTGCTTTTGGCCCTTTACAAATTAGCATAAAATATTTGTTCTCTTTTTTGGTAAAAATTGTTGAAGAGCTAAGCAATAGTTTTGTTTTAGGTGCCAAGAAATGACATGGCTTTCTTCTACCCAACCACTAGAAAGAAAAAAAACTCACATGTATCGATAACAAGCACATATATACACAATCAGTAATTGAACTCCAATATATATGTGATCCGAAGGTTTCATTTCTTCAGTTATTTGGTTACAAGCTTCTCAAATCCAATAGACTTAACAAAAGTGATGTTGATCAAAGAGACTTATTTAGCAGAAATGGACTAATCAGAACGAATTCACAGAGCTATAGAGCTCACAGTCTGGTTTGGTCAGACATAAGAGTCTTTGGACTAGCGGAAAAATACTAGTCTCAATAGCCATTTACGCATCTTAATCGCAAGATCATGAGAAAAGGAAGAGATACATTGTTTTCCCATCAGCACAACTTCTTTCTTTTTTGGATCGGCAATAGGTACTTGTATTCCAACAAATACAAATACAAGTTCAAAATGCCCTAAAACCATTGGGAACACCCATCAGCACAACTTAAAGGTGAAACCAAATTTGAGACCTCAAACACATGTTAGCTATGACCAAATATGATCAACCAACTATAAAATTTCAAAAGCAAAGCGATGTCGTCAATTGCCTCAAAATTACTCTTACTCAACTGTTCCAATAGGTAAAGGCACACATTACGTTCTGCAAGTCTGCATCCATCTATCAAAAGTCTTTTAAAATAAAAACAAAAAATGTGATACCTGAATTTAGCAGTATTAACAGCCATTTGGTATTATGCTTACATACATATATTTGGAAACTAAGCTCAAAATTCATAGAGACTCAAACTCTAGACCTTTCTACTCAAGCCAGCATCCATAGGTCTTTCTTGATTATGTTTAAACTTCAAAACAACAAATTAAAAATTGAAGCATAATTATATATGAAGTCTCTTCTGCAAACTGATACGACAAGTATGTGAAAATATATACATGACTTCAAACTAGAGTTAATACTTGATCAAAAGTACTGATGTAGAAAGGAGAAATGTTATAGACTTGGTAATATAGTAAACCCACGACTAATTTAATTCTTAACCTTTGCATCTAATTATCTGATAATGGAGACCTTGAACAGCATATCATTCCTCTTGATCAGCTCAATAATGCAAACATCTCCTTCTCGAAGTCTATTTGCCTTGGCAAAGGCAAACCATCGACAAAACTTGCACGAGCCATCCTCATATATGCGAGACTGCACAGTCCAGGATTCTTTCGCAACCTGAAGGTGCACTGAACGGGATCTCTCCTTGATGTACTTCTCGACAAACTTTTTTGGTACACACTGCAGAAAGTTTGAGTTTCAAAAACAGACACATCAACATATGGCCTCAAAGTGTCAAATATAGATGTGCAGTATGTATATGCTACTGTTTTATATATGCGTGCACATATATATTTTGATCATGTCATGGCCTTACCAGATTGCCTTCAAAGTAGCTCCTGCGCATCGTTCTTATAAAGAATGGATACTCTGAGCTGCTCTCTTGGTATGTTAACAGTCTCAAGTTCCCTGCACATAAGTTACCAAATTAGTTATTCAAATTGACTTTCATGATAAGCTGTTCATTTAACAAATGAATTACCCGTAAAGCCATGCATAGAACTTATATTTAATTTTTTGATTGGCTTCTTGAGCGGCAATCCATCAACTTGGGTTCTTTTAGATTCTGTTCTCGTAATCTTGTAAGGCTGGTGACAATTTAGTGAAGTCTTCAATTCCTTTTTGCGGAGTGAAGAGTCATCCTTTGATTCTTTAGTCTCGCACACTTTCATCCTTTGAGCTAAAAACAGATTCAATACCAATTACTATGAATGCCATATAAACATCAAAATGTAGACAATCAAGGATAGTGGATGTTATAAAAGATTTGTGTAATTCACATTGTACTCACAGTTATCACTTGCATATTTATTGAATCAGAAAATGGTGACTTTTAAAGAAAATTTTGTTCCCTTGATCAGCTCAAAGACACAAACGTCGCCCACTTCCAAAGTACTTTCTTCCATAAACTCCTTCCAACCACTTGTCAATTCAACTTTTCTGGAGACAAATTCAGATTCTCTTGATCTGTACTTAACATGCCAAGTTATGTCATTTGAAATTAGGAGATTGATTTCTCCATGGTTCTTTTTGGGGAAATATTGATCAACAAATTTGTTTGGTATAACCTGCATCACAATATCAACGGGCAACAGCAATAAAACTCTATATCTTCTCTATAGTACCAGTATTATACTTAATTCATAACACATTTTCTCATGTGTATTATCCAAGAGGTATAATAATAATACAAAAAAAAGTTTATAAAAAAATACAAACAAAGAAATGGGAGGCTTACCAATCTCAATCCAGAGATGACATATGAAGGCTGCATCAGAACCATGCAAAAAGGGGTTACAGGTTTGATCACTGATCTCGCCATTTGAAAAGCTCTAGCCTTAGGAATGCCAAGTTTCAACCGTTTTTGACCACTGGCTATACATCTTCCTAAACCTTCATCTACATGAACATCATGTTTGCATCAGGTTTTCATAAGATAACAGTCACAATATTTACAAATGACAAACCTTCACAATAATCAATACCTGCCAAATCTTGCTTAGAACTAGAGTCTAGCTTTCTCTTTGGCTTCTCCAGCTTCACCCCATTTGATTGAGTGCCTCTAGGTCCAATGCTCACCTTTTGAGGGCCAGGACAAGGTACTAAGGTCTTCTCCAAAACTTTAACAGAAACATCATCAGTTTCTCCAACAGCGGACCTTTACATCCCTGGTACTAACTAATGTTAGGTTCAATATTTTTGGAGTGTTCAAGTAAAACTTTCATTGTTCATACTCACATTGGTGTCTGTTTGCATCTTCTTTGGCTCGGAAAATTGCAACTTGTAATGAGAATTCACTGCCGCCGATCATCTCAAACACACAAACATCTCCCACTACCAATTTATTGTCTTGGATAAACACCTTCCAACCACTACTAAATTGCACAAATTGTCTTTTATGAGTACATGTATTATACCTTGTGTATTTAACACACCATGATCCGCCATTTGAGACCAGGAGATTGATATGGCCATTGTCCCCGAGGAAATACTTTTCAGTAACATCTGTTGGTATTCTCTGCACCAAACATAAAAAGATAACAAGAAACAGATAACAAGGCTTAAAACATAAAAACAAATGAATAAAGAAGTAATGAAATGAATTTACAGCATAAATGAAAGATTACCAAGTGATATTTAGTAAGAACATATGTAGGGTGCATGAGAACCATAAAAAATGGATTTTTGGACTTGAAAGAGGAAGCCATCTGCAAAGCTCCTAGTTTTTTAGGCCCAGCCAATGGTGTCATTACTGTATCTGTAACATCGTTAAATTGATCACCAATAATTTCACAGGCAAAACACAACCGAAAGACGAGACATGATGTGATAAATACCTTTGAAGCCTTCATTAGATCCAATGACTGAATCTGGTTTTCTTTTTTGCTTCTCCAGATTTACTCCATTTCGTTGATTCATATTCCTTGATACTCTTCTGGTTGATGAATCATCCAAGATTTCAAGAGAAACATCATGCTCTATTTCTTGAATTTGAGGCACTTTGGATGATTCTCCAGCAAACTTGTGGGTTTTGCAGTTACCCTCTTTTTTTGCTACCTCTTTGGACTTGTCTGCAAATATTATATATTTATATTTACTCCAGTCATATATAATGAAAAATATGTCTATATTTCCACAAATAAATAATGATTCAAATAAAATGCAATACCTTCCAATTCTGATTCCATCCTGGGCATTTTGTATCTTCCACTGTGAACTTCTGGATCTACACCAGTAATGATACAGTTTCTGAGTGGATATTCAATCTCTGAAGCACTTTTATTAAAAATGAGTACATGAAAATCGGATTTTCCTTCATATCTGAAAACTAGCAAGTTGCAGGGTTGAAGAGAATAAAACTGCACAAATTGTTGCCAACCTTTCTCCATCCAGACCTCACCATTACACCTCTTCAACTCTACTTGCCATACCCCGCCATTTGGAACCTCAAGCAACACTTGCTCCGACAAATGTTGTCCATATTTTTTCATAAACTTTTTTGGAATCCCCTGAGAAGTAACCGCATAAGTAAATGAGTAATTAAGATCACAAGAAGTGAGTAACTATGGACAATAGAAATGGAGAAAGAGAGTGTACTAGCTTTCCATATTGAATGTTGTAAGGCAGAACTATCTTGAAAAAATGTGGTCTGTAGCTGTCATCGTCTCTGCAGCGTTTACAAGCCATCTTGAGCTGATTTTGAAACCAAATGCCTTTGAAACAAGGTTTCTTCCTGAGAGCTCTTCGCAACTGAAGTAGATATGGTTGAATTGAAACCACAAGTAAAGAGTGAACTAAAAACTTGTATTTATTTCTGATGGGATATGGTAAGTTAATGCATAGCCATATCCACCTATAGCAAAATCCAAAAAGTAATCATTACAATGTAATTATTATCAATATGCAGCAATGCAATTGCTTTCTTGTAGGTAGGTTCAAGTTTCGGCTTTACCTTTATTTATAGATACAAGAAAAGAAACATTTTGATATAATGAAACAAAAAGTGTTGCCAGTATCAACTTCTTTCAAAAATGTTTTCTGCACAAACAAGAACTCAAGCCAGCTTCCAGTGGGTTTTTTCCTCATTTTGTTAAAACTTCATTGATCAAGCAATAAACACTCTAACTTCTAATGATGCTGATAACTACACTATACACTTCTCATCAAAATTATATGTTCATTTAACAAATGAATTACCCGCCAAACTCTGCATAGAACTTATATTTAAGTTTTTGATTGGCTTCTCGACCGTCAGTCCGTTAATTTGAGTGCATTTAGGTTCTGTTCTCATAATCTCATGAGACAGGAGATAATTTGAGTGCATTTAGGTTCTGTTCTCATAATCTCATGAGACAGGAGAAAGCGTTGTGAAGTCTTCTCTTCGCCTTTGAAGAGTGAAAAGTCATCCTCTAATTCATTAGTCTTGTGCACTTTCTCCTCTTCTCTTTTGGAGAGTGAAAAGTCATCCTTTAATTCTTTAGTCTTGTTCAATTTCATCCTTTCAGCTAATGACAGATTCAATACGAATTACTATGAATGACAAATAAACATCAACATTAAGACAATCAAGGTGAATGGATATTTAATTGAGATTTTTGTAATTGACTTTATACTCACAATTGTCACTTGCATATTCATTGAATCGGAGAACGGTGACTTTTAATGAAAATTTTGTGCCCTTGATCAGCTCAAAGACACAAACGTCGCCCACTTCCAAATTATTTTCTTCCATAAACTCCATCCAACCACTAGTAAATTCAACCTTTCGGGAGTCATCGGAAACTCTTGATCTGTACTTAACATGCCAAGTTCTATCATTTGAAATTAGGAGATTGATTTCCCCATGGTTCTTTTCGGAGAAATATTGATCAACAAATTTGGTTGGTATATTCTGCATACAATTAAAAAAACAAAAAACTATATCATCTCTATGTAGCAGTATTATTAATAATTATCAACACATTATTTCATGTGGATTGTCAAAGATGACTAATACTAAGAAGAGTTTATCAGGAAAAAAAAAATACAGAAACAAAGAAACGGAAGGCTTACCAATCTTAATCCAGCAATAACATATGAAGGCTGCATCAGAACCAAGAAAACAGTGGTTTCAGGTTTGATCAATGAACTAGCCATCTGAAGAGCTCTAGTCTTTTCAGTGTAACTGTAAGATGCCATCCTCCTATCCTTAGCAGTGCCAAATTTCAACGGTTTTTTACCATTGGCAATACATTCTCCTAAACTTTCGTCTGCATGAACATCAGGTTTTTGTAAGCTAACAGTCACAATATTTACACTGACAAACCTTCACAATAATCAATACCTGCCAAATCAAGTTTAGAACTCAAATCTAGCTTCCTTTTTGGCTTTTCTAGCTTCACCTTCACTCCATTTGATTGAGTGCCTCTAGGTTCATTGCTCATCTTTTGAGGGCCAGGACAATGTACTGCGGTCTTCTCCAAATTTTCAACAGAAACATTATCTGTTTCTTCAATCTGGGACCTGTTCATCCCTGCAACTAACTAATAATGTTATATTCAATATTTTTGGGTGCTCAAGTAAAACTTTCATTGTTCATACTCACATTGGTCGCTGTTTGCATCCTCACAGGCTCGGAAAATGATAACATGTAATGAGAGTTCACTGCCACTGATCATCTCGAACACACAAACATCTCCCACTACCAATTTATTGTCTTGGACAAACACATTCCAACCACTCATAAATTGGACAATTTGTTTTTTACGAGAACTTGCATTATACCTTACGTATTTAACACGCCATGATCCGCCATTTGAGACCAGAAGATTGATATAGCCATGGTCCATGAGGAAATGTTTTTCAGTGACATTCACTGGTATGATCTGCACCAAACATATAAAGAAAACAAGAAATAGATAACAAGGCTTAAAATCACACAAACAAATAAATCAATTTGCATATGCAAATGAAAGCTGCAAAGAACATATGAAGGTTGCATGGGAACCATGAAAAATGGATTTTTGGATTTGAAAGAAGAAGCCATCTGCAAAGCTCCGAGTTTATCAGTGCCGGTCGGTGGTTTCATTACTGAACAGTGCAAGATCGATCCAAATCATTTCACAAGCAAAACATAGCCAAAAGGTGTAACATCATGTGATGAATACCTTTGAAGCCTTCATTAGAACTGACTGAATCTGGTTTTCTCTTTTGATTTAGTCCATTTTGTCAGTCCTGACCCCTGTTTCTCTTTTGGGTGATAAATCATTCAAGATTTCAAGAGAAACATCATGCTCTATTTCTTGAATTTGAGAAACAAATTTCATCCGTTTTTTACCAATGGCTACACATCCTCCTAAACCTTCGTCTGCATGATCATCAGGTTTTCATAAGATGATAACAGTCACAATATTGACAATGACAAAGCTTCACCGTAATCAATACCTGCCAAATCTTGCTTAAAACTCAAATCGAGCTTCCTTTTCGGCTTTTCCAGCTTTACCTTCACTGCATTTGATTGAGTGCCTCTACGTTCAATGCTCATCTTCTCCAAAACTTCAACAGAAACATCATCAGTTTCTTCAAGCCCGGGCCTTTTTATCCCTGCTACTAAAATGTTAGATTCAACATTTTTGGATTGCTCAAGTAAAACTTTAATGTTCATACTTACATTGGTCGCTGTTTGCATCCTTACAGGCTCGGAAAATGACAACATGTAATGAGAGCTCACTGCCACTGATCATCTCAAACACACAAACATCTCCCACTACCAATTTATTGTCTTGGACAAACACCTTCCAACCACTTCTAAATTGGACAAATTGATTTTTAGAACTTGTATTATACCTTACGTATTTAACCAGCCATGATCCGCCATTGGAGAGGAGATTGATATAGCCATGGTCCATGAGGAAATGTTTTTTAGTAACATTCGTTGGTATGCTCTGCATCAAACATATAAAGAAAACAAGAGACAGATAACAAGGCTTAAAACATAAAAACAAATAAATAAAAGAAGTAATGAAACAAATTTCCAACATATATGAAAGATTACCAAGTAAAATTTAGTAAGAACATATGACGGGTGCATGAGAACCATAAAAAATGGATTTTTGGACTTGTAAGAAGAAGCCATCTGCAAAGCTCTGAGTTTCTTAGTGCCAGCCGGTGGTTTCATTGTTGTATCTGTAACACTGCAAGCATGATCACAAATCATTTCACAAGCAAAACATAACCCCAAAAATGTAATGTGATAAATACCTTCAAAACCTCCCTCAGAATCTGGTTTTCTCTTCTGTTTCTCAACATTTGCTCCATTTCGTCGAGACCCATTCCTTGTTTCTCTTCTGGGTGATAAATCATCCAAGATTTCAAGAGAAACATCATGCTTGGTTTCTTGAGTTCGAGGCACATTGGATGATTCTCCAGAAAACTTGAAGGTGTTGACATTATCAACCGGATATTCAATTTCTACAGCACATGTATCACAAATTATTACCCAGAAATTGGATTTGCCATCGTATCTGAAGATCAGGAAGTGACCCAGTTGAAGAGAATAGTACTTTGCAAAAGATTGAAAACCATTGAGTGACCAAACCCCCCTAGCATCACATTTTGTCAACTGTAGTTGCCAAGTCGCACCATTTGGAACCTTAAGGAACACTGGGTCGGACAAATCTTTCCCATATTTTCTCGTGAACTTTCTCGGAATCCTCTGTCAGAAAAACCTCAAATCAGTTCAATTATCATTTCAAATTAAATAAAAAAATCCACCGAAAGGCGTACCAGCTTTCCTTCTTGAATAGTTTCTTCTAAGATTATCTTGAAAAAATGAGGAGCTGGAACCATTTGCTGCTATTGATCGAGTAACGAAGAAGCTATTGCAGAAGACACAGACTCTAGTTGTTGCGTCCTGCGAGAGCCTTATTTAAGCAGCTAATAGACATTAATGGCCAATGCAGAGACAAATAGTAGTATATGAAATCGCAATTATTACAGAGTTTGATTTGTGCAGAAAAGGTAGAATCTTGGGATCGACGGTCGAGCAAGCAAACGGGAACTTCAAAAATCACTGTCGCAGTAGAGCTTTAATTAGCAAACGACATGTCGTTTAGCGAATGGAATAAAAACCCTTGCTTCAGCTGCACACTTCTGCGCCGGCGTGATATCCAGCACCGAGAAGCTCAAGTCAGAGATGTTTTGTCCGCCGTTTTTTCCTCTGCTTCTTTAAAATCTGCGAGAGTTGCTGGGATTGAGAGGGACTTGAGAAGCAAAATATGAGATTTTGTTAGGTTTAGGTTGAGGTATTGCAGCGCGTAAAAAAAAGAAAAAAAGAAGAAGGAAATATTACTTCTTTAGAAAGCACAGTTTAATCAGTTATTGAATTTTCGTGTTTCGTTCTAAGTTGATCCCTGAATTTCTTTTCAATTCAAAATATTTTTTAAACTTTTTTATATTTATCCGATTTGGTTCTTGAACTTCTATATAACTCTAAGAGTAAAGATCATTTTAAGTCAACATTTGAAAGTTCATACACAAAATTAGATCGAAACATAAGTTCAAAAACGATTTTGGGGTTATAAAAAGTTGAGAACCGATTCAAGCCCCTTTTTTTTCTCCCTTTTTGACCATGCTAAAACATTTGGACCTCTACTTCAATATCTTGTCTGTTTATGTGCTTCACAATTTGGATTTTAGCATCATTTCCGCGGTCTTTCCCATTTCTTTTTCAACCCGAGCAAATGAGTTCAACCTTACCGCGAGACAACAAAATTTCATGAAACAAATTGGATCTTTTATTATTAATTTAAGTACACCAACGTTTAGTATAAAAGAAAGTTAGTACACGCAGTTTAAATTATTTAACAACTCTGATAGGGTTTGATGATATAGGGCATTATTTCCTACTATGCTTTCTCTCGTCTAAATTAGAGAAAATGACTAATGAGATGTCACATGACATTCTAACTCATATAGTACGTGGAATAATCGTTCTTTCATATTTCATTTTTGTTATGTTTTGTTTTGTTCATTGATGTATTATTAAAACTAAACATATTTAATGAAGTAAACAACGTTATTTGAGGGGAAGTGGTATTATGCTCTCTCCATAGAGTGGCATTTAGGGTTTTCAGTTTTAGGTTTTTAGCTTCTCAGTTTGGGGTGAAGACGGCAGTTTTTGGATCGGCGAAGGGGGTAGCGGTGGTAGGGTCGGTTGAAGGCAGTTGGACGGCGAGTTTCTCACCGTTCGAGTGGTGCAAGTATCCGCGTAGAAGGAAGCGGACGTCGAATCTATCCGGTGCAGGTGCGTGCGTGGGCGAGGCAGAGGAATCAGGTCAGCGGCTAGGTGATCGGAAGGCGAAAGAGTGGCCGGTGAAGTCCATAGTTTCGACGAAGGTTCAGTTGTGGGCGGCGCGGCTAGTGTTGGTAGCGAAGATCAGGCGCGGGGTTGGTGACACACAGCGAGGCGAAGGCAGCGGCTAACGAAGGGTTTTCGGGGCTCGGGTTAGGGCCCCAGAAGCTTTGGGGGGGGGCGCCAA
>JAYMTA010003834.1:0-13558 GCA_036897625.1 Pelargonium cotyledonis | reverse complement strand
CCTAATATATATGCATCCTTATTTCATATCCTATAACTTGACTAACAAGTCATTTAAAAATGTCATGTTCTTATACATTTATGTTTGCACATAAATGAAACTCATTCTAATTATTTGCAAGTCTCTTGATCAAGACCATCTTGATTGTAGCTTTCTGTATAATCTCTCTGGATAAGGTTTTATATATATGGACAGTGATAGGAGTTCAAATATGAATAATTGTCTTTGACAACACTCTAGAGTTGTTCTAACAACTGATCTGAGGTTTGGATTGACTTCTTTAAGCATTGTGTTCCTTCGATTTCTTGCAAGAACACACTCGATCTTCCATTTATTAATTAATACTAGTGTCATATATACTTAACTAATAGCACTCTCTATTTATATTGGACCTCAAGCCTCATCTGAATTCATAGTCTCTAAAAACACAAGCAACTAAAATGGGTGCTAAGGGTCTAGATCTTCTTCTTCTTCTTCCATCATCAGCACTCATTAATGGAGTTGTTCTCTTCTCCATACTTTGCAGCATTGGTTTCTGTCCAGAGGCTGCACTGGCCAATGATGGAGGTGGCATTACCAGGCGCTACAAGTTTGATGTATGTACTAAAAATGAACACAATATTTTCACATTTTTGTTTCTGTGTAGCTCCTGAACCAACTTATGGATGTTGTTTTGCAGATCAAGATGCAAAATGTGACAAGACTGTGTCACACAAAGAGCTTAGTGACAGTCAATGGGCAGTTTCCAGGACCTCGAATTGTAGCTAGAGAAGGCGATCGCCTTCTTATCAAAGTGGTTAATCATGTCAAGAACAATATCTCTATTCACTGGTACTAAATAATCTAATAAGCACACACATGGGTCTCTCCTTGTTTTTCTGATAGTGTTAACTAAGCATTATCAGATTTGGTTGTTTGATCTCTTTGATATAGGCATGGGATTCGACAACTTCGAAGCGGGTGGGCTGATGGACCAGCATATGTGACCCAGTGCCCCATACAAAGTGGCCAAAGCTATGTGTACAACTTCACCATTGTTGGCCAAAGAGGCACTCTCTTCTGGCATGCCCATATCTCATGGCTCAGAGCAACTCTCTATGGTCCTATAATCATCCTCCCCAAGAAACATGTTCCTTATCCTTTCCTCAAACCTTACAAGGAAGTTCCAATCATCTTTGGTAATAGACTAAACTGATAATCTTAAAGGAGACAAATCTGTAACATGACTAGTTGAAAATCCTAAACTTTTTATAACATGGATGCATGATAAAAATTGCAGGAGAGTGGTGGAATACAGATGTAGAGGCAGTAATTAGCCAAGCCATGCAGACTGGTGGAGGCCCAAATGTGTCTGATGCCTACACTTTTAATGGTCTTCCAGGGCTTTTGTATAATTGTTCTGCTAAAGGTAATTAATTATAGTATAGTAACATTGTGAATATATTGTGCCTTTTCTCTGATACTGAAAATTCTGTTCATGATCTGCAGATACATATAAATTGAAAGTGAAGCCTGGAAGGACTTACCTTCTTCGATTCATCAACGCTGCACTCAACGACGAGCTCTTCTTTAGTATTGCAAATCACACTCTCACAGTTGTGGAAGCAGATGCCATTTATGTTAAGCCATTTGAAACTGATACTCTGCTCATTGCTCCTGGCCAAACCACAAATGTTCTTCTAAAAACAAAGCCTCATTTTCCTAGTGCCACCTTCCTCATAACTGCCAGGCCCTATGTGACAGGAATAGGAACCTTTGATAACTCCACTGTCGCTGGAATCCTAGAATATGAGTTGCCTTCCAATAAGGTTGTCTCAATGAAGAAACTTCCACTCTTCAAACCAGTCCTACCAGCTCTAAATGACACCTCTTTCGCTACCAGTTTCTCGAAGAAGCTTCGAAGCTTGGCGAGTTCCCAATTTCCTGCCAATGTCCCTCAGAGAGTGGACAAGCATTTGTTCTTCACTGTAGGTCTTGGAACAACCCCATGTCCCAAAAACCAAACTTGTCAAGGACCAACCAATGCTACTAAATTTGCAGCATCAGTGAACAATGTGTCATTTGCTCTGCCAACTACAGCTCTGCTTCAAGCTCACTTCTCAGGACAATCAAATGGTGTTTACACACCTGATTTTCCATCATCCCCAATACTTCCCTTTAACTATACTGGCACGCCGCCAAACAATACCATGGTGAGCAATGGAACCAAAGTGGTGGTTCTGCCTTTCAACACAAGTGTGGAGCTTGTGATGCAGGACACTAGCATTCTTGGTGCTGAGAGCCACCCTCTTCATCTCCATGGATTCAACTTCTTTGTCGTTGGAAAAGGCTTCAGAAACTATGACCCGAATAAGGATCCTGCAAAGTTCAATCTTGTTGATCCCATTGAAAGGAACACCATTGGTGTGCCCTCTGGAGGTTGGGTGGCAATTAGGTTCTTGGCAGACAACCCAGGTGAGTTAAAAAATGAAAAATTCAAGAATCTTAATGTTTGGAACTTTATTGCATAACTAATCATTTGGGATGTGTTAATTACAGGGGTATGGTTCATGCACTGTCATTTGGAAGTCCACACCAGTTGGGGTTTGAGGATGGCTTGGGTTGTCTGGGATGGAAAGCTTCCAAACCAGAAGCTTCTTCCTCCACCAGCAGATCTACCCAAATGTTGAAGCAAAGACAACCATTTTTCTATTCTTTTTGTGTGTGTGAGGCTTCATTGAGCTCCTCTGTAATTGGTTTATTTTATTTATTTTGTACCATTTTTTTGGGAAGAGCTGGCAGCTTTCTTTGATGTTTTAGAATTGATTTGTCAACACTGCTGAGGACTTGATAATAAACAAAGAAATTTCAGTTTCAAAATTTATTTCTGGTGTCATGTTCACTTTCTTCTTCTATGATTGCATGTCCCATAAAAAAAAAAAAAAAAAAATCCAAAATTTAAGCTTCAAAAAGCTTTTTTTCATATGCAGTTCCAAAAATTTTGGACCTTTCAACTTAAAAAAAAAGAAAAAATGCCTTGTTTCCAAAATGGGTAATTCTATATTTAAAACCAGTTTTTATTTATAGAAAAAGAAGAGGTTGGGTTGAGTTTGAGCCATTGACGTTTTGGAGGAACAGCAACGAAGGAAGAGGAAGACCCACGATTGACCATCCAAAGAATGGGACTGCTATTGTCAACTCCTTTATTAGCTCGTTTTCATGTCCAAATCTCTTACCACAATCCATCTTCATTTCCTTCTTCTTCGGTTCTCTTCACCGTCCCATTAACGCCTCGGAGACGCCGCCGTCTGGAACCTTCTCTTCTCGTTGAAGGAGTCTAGGCCAAATCTCGCCGGAGTGGGCGTCGCGTGCTGTTGCAGCCATGAACAGCCTCGTGAACAAGCTCCGGAGTTTGGACGCATACCCTAAAGTCAATGAAGATTTCTTCAGCCGGACACTTTCCGGCGGCATTATCACCATCGTCTCCGCTCTCATTATGCTCCTGCTCTTCCTCTCCGAATTCAGTATGTGCTTCTCACTCTATCTATCCCATTTTCCTTCATCTCTGTCTGGTTCGGTAGAAAATTTAGGTTTCCCGGAAATATGTTTGTTTTATTAGTTTTCTATCTTCTTCATTTACGTTGAACAACCAATTCATTTTGTTAACCATAACCATGGATGAGGCAGGGGACGTAGTGCAGAAAGAAAGTGCCAATTAAATTCAATTTCAAGACTTAGTGGTTGAGCTCTGCTGTTTGAATTCATTGTCTTGGCAATCCCTCTTTATTTATGCATTTCCATTTACAATTGCAGGATTATACCTTCAAACAGTAACAGAGACGACGCTTGTTGTTGATACCTCAAGAGGAGAAACTCTACCTATCAATGTAATTACTGATTTGCTTTTGATTGAGAATCTTACTTAGCTCCTAGAATTAAAATGATTTAGTTTGATTTTTTGTTCGTATTTGCATAATTTTATTCTTTAAAAGAGGTTTCGTGGTTCTTGATTTTGTTAAACACTGAAACATATATTCAAAGAAATACTTGCACTGTCAATTATTTTGTACAAGTGTTCCAAGAATTTCTTTACTTTTTGGGGAGTCTTTTCCCTTGCTTGATTGTCAGTATTCGATTTGAAAGCAATTTATCATGCTTTATTTATTTACATCCACTTTTTATTTGAAATTGCAGTTTGATATCACTTTTCCTGCCGTTCCTTGTTCAGTTCTCAGTCTTGATGCCGTGGATATCAGTGGAGAGGAGCATCTGAATGTTGTAAGTGCATCACGTAGTGATCCCATGCTAAGAGTTGGAGTGCTTGAACTGTTTAATTTTGATTGCAGTTGATAATCATTAATCTATGTTTTTATGATTTTTCTTGTTAGTTGACAATGTATTTGCTTTCAGAAACATGATATAGTCAAGCAAAGAATTGATTCTCGTGGTAATGTGATAGAAGTCAGGCAGGATGGAATAGGTGCTCCAAAGGTTAGTGGGAAAACAATTTATGACAGTGCATTACAAACATGCTATTGTTAATTATCTTGTCTTCAGTTGAAATCTACATACAACAATAACTAATAACTACCAAGCCATTTCCCATACAATGTTGGTAAATTTAAATCTACTTGCCCTTATTATTTTATTTGTTATGAATTTTGGTTATATTGCTTTGCTATGTTCTCCATGTTTTTATTGCATGTGTCTTCCACAGACAGACAAATAGTACTGGTTTTCACAAGCACACATCGTTGGATGTGGTTAATTGTAATAGAACAATGCAAGTTTCATGAATGGTTGAAAAAATGCTTGCCAATTTTCAATTCAGTTATTTTATTTTATTTTTATTTTTTTTAACTTCATTGTGAAGTTGGTGAGCCTTTCTCTATAATGGTACTTCTGATTGGGGGAACTTGAAGAAAATTGTAGTCTCATAATATACCATATGAATTTGACCACAAACTTGGATAGTGGTAAATGGTTATATTTGATTCTAAATTATTTGGTTGTCAAAACAAATGCTGTGGAGTAGCTCCTGAATGTGCAGCTTATATACCTTGCTTAACATTAAGGCTCTATATTTTGATTTTTACACATCATGTGACAGTGCATAAATTGTTGATGACATAGTGCTTATTATTGAATGATGATCAGTACTTGAGGTGGCGTGTCTCAAAGATGGATGAGCTTCCGTAATGTAGGTGACAAAGTTTGACAGCCATCAACAGAAATGGTCAGAACTTCAATTCATCAATCCTCAAGGCCTGGTGTCTGATTGACCCTATTTGGATTAATTTAGGGGTGATAGTGGGCTACTTGTAGTGGTATTCAAATGCCCATGGATGCTAAACTGCTATAGCTACATGGAAAGAGGGGAGTAATTAGAGAGGGAGAGGGAGAGAGAGAGAACAAGACCAGCTCTATGCAAAGGTTTTGGCCTTGTTCATCTATTTGTTTATTAAGTTGCGTGTAACTGGAGAGTTGCAAACAAAACATTTGTTATTGATGTAGTATGATATATCCCAGCAGTGTCTATCTTCTTTGTGCCTACTTTGGGCTTTCCTAGTTCCATAATAGCATGGTCAGACCAGAATTAGGGGCAAACTGCCTTCATTGTAATTCAAGATGGGATACTTCATAGCTCAAAGATTTCCCGGAGGTATTGGCCTACAATTTAAGATATGGCTGTGGGTAGTCCTAAGTATGCATCAGGGATGCATTATTCATGAGTTTCATGTTGACTAGTTGGAACATTGAGCTGGTCACCATAACCGATTGAACTCCGATCTGGTCTTTAAAACATTGGATTTACCATGGCATATAGTCGGTTTCAATAAATATCATTAAGGTATCATCTAGAGGCTAGACTGCAGTTTGGTTTGGTTTATCTTTCTTGCATAATATATATATGCCTTCATGTAATTACTTTTTCCTCACCTTGACTGTGTTACGCTTTAATTTCACTCCATAACATATTAAATAGTAAATATAATATGCTTTTTGGATTTCTCTTTTTGCATTTGTTTGCTTATCCACTCCCTTCTGATATTTATATTTTGTACTTCTTCCATAATGCAGATTGAGAAACCCTTACAAAAACATGGTGGCAGGCTTGAACACAATGAAACATATTGTGGTTCATGTTTTGGTGCAGAATTGGTATGTTTGTGTATTTGGTATCCCTTGTGTTTTCGTGTTGTTTAATTGTCCATTGAAGCATCTAGCATTAATATGAAACTAGCAATATGGACTGTCCCTACAAAATTCTCAGGCATGTCATTTTCTTTTTCTTGTAAGGTATATTTTGCATTGATTAAGATCTCTGTTATACACTTACCATCTTACTCGCCTCATTTTTTCAAGAGATCTGATCTTTCACCACCAAAGTAATTTAAATTTAAGTTTTCAGGGGACCTTTTTATAGTGTGCTGTTTAGGTATCTTTATGTATTTCAAGCCAGCTATCTCAAGCTGATTTAACTAAGTGATATTGTTAATTTCTGATAGCTCTATGCAACTTTAAGAGGTCTTTGCCTCTTTGGTGCTTTAGTTTCTGAAAATGTTCTTTCTCTTGCCTCCCCTTCTTGCAGTCAGATGACCAATGTTGTAACACATGTGAAGAAGTTCGTGATGCGTATAGGAAGAGAGGTTGGCAACTGACGAATGCAGAATTGATTGACCAGGTTAGTTTTTAAAGACGTTTTCATGAAGCAACTTATGATAGGCACTGGATTTAAGTTGGATTACATTTAAGGCTAACATCTGAGGTGAAGACTACATTTTGAGAATCTTGTACTTGTGCAACTACTTCAAAGAGTGTTCTCTTCCCACTGTTACTTGTGGTGAAAACTGAAATATGTGGGTTGAAGAACTGTTTCCAACTCATAGCCTATATTCTTACCTTGAAAGACAGGCTGTTCTGTTGCTAGATTGACCCACCACAGCATGCCAGGCCTTAACCTTTTCATGCAGTGAACAATTTACTTTGTGTCTTTAGGAAGTCCCCACCTTGTAAATTTCCTGGAGGAAGTTTGAGCATTCCTTCTTTGAAGGCAATCATTGCGCCTTTGGCTGCAAGATGCTAAGGTTCTTTACATCAGAAATCGACATTTACCTACTATGTTATTGTGAATCCTTAGAAATTTGTCTTAGTTGCTAGACAGAGGGTAGTGCCAAGCAGACTATTAAGCGCTAGATGATCTAGTGACCCTAGAAGCAGGATGGGGTTTAAAGCCATAGATTCTTTATTCAGAAATAAAATCTGTTTTAGGTATGATGGCTGCATAAATTGTTGGGGACTATGTGGAGCCACTTTAAAGATTATGTAACTTGACTAACCTGGGGAAGGGAGATGTCAGACACTTAAGTTATGAGAAATATATGTCAGCCTTTAGATCACGTGGTGATTTGTTCTTTTTAATGTTGGTCAGTATATCATCTGTGTATAGCTTGTGATTTTGACCATTGCAGCTGCAAACTTAACATGAGCATTCAACTGAATTGAAACACACACATGGACTTGCAAACATGCATTTTTGTCACTTTAAGTTGCTAGCTCGTAAGCGCTGGAAGTTTGACTTATACTGTTTTTCGTTCTATACCTTGCATGATATGCAGTGCAAGAGAGAAGGTTTTGTTCAAAGGATCAAAGATGAAGAAGGTGAAGGATGCAATATCTACGGAGCTCTGGAAGTTAATAAAGTGGCTGGCCACTTTCATTTCACTGTTGGAAAAAGCTTTCATCAGTCTAATGTTCACATCCACGATCTGCTGACCTTCCAAACGGATATTTATAATGTAAGATACATTTGTAGATTTTAGCTTACTGAGATAAAATATATGTTTAGTACATGTTCCTGAGATACACAAAAATTGTTTAGTATTAGCTTACATCATAACATTGTTTATTACTATGGGGCAATGTACAGATAAGTCATAGAATCAACAAGCTAGCGTTTGGGGATCCCTTTCCTGGTGCTGTTAACCCCCTCGATGGGTAATTATCTCTCTCCACCAAAGCTTTGCATATTTACAGCATATAATACTATATCAAAATAGACTTTCTCTGGACAATTTTCATCCTGCTAGTACAAATCAGAATGAACCCAAGATCATAAATTATAATCTTTGTGATGATATGTATTGTACAAGCTGAATTATATTTGATACTGTGTACATATTTGCGCATACCATATTTACTTGAGATCTCTTGGTGTGTGCAGCAAGTCCCCAAGTAGAAATAGCAATTCCTAGACATTGTGTTTCCTTCAAGAAATTTGCTTTAAGAGCATTGATAGTTCTGAATGTATTTACGTGGCATTTGTAAATCTTCCATTTCCTTAGAATCTTCCCACTGCTATTTCAGGGTGCTATGGCAGCATAAAAAACCAAATGGCATGTACCAGTACTTTATCAAGGTTAGTATTTCAAGAGAGTTTATCTCAATTTTTCTTTACTTACTGTCTAAAATTAGTTTGAAGCTAGTTTTACTATTATCGTCGTTGTTAATGTGTGTCAAAAATGCAAAAAGATGATGCATAAAACACATAAAATCAACACTTTGCTTTTCAGGTGGTCCCTACAGTATATAGTGACATTAGAGGACGCGATATCAAGTCGAATCAGGTATTGCTAAGCATTCGAAGAACGAGTATTCTGATTGTTCCCTTGTTAGTTGTTTCATGCGTGTGACACACTCCATTGATCTTTCATGCAGTTCTCTGTGACAGAACATTATAGGAATTCAGAATTTGGTCGCTTTCAATCTATCCCTGGAGTTTTCTTCTTTTACGATCTCTCCCCAATCAAGGTTGGTTTCTCTGCAGAGAGTAGTGAATTGATTGGTACCATATTTCTGAAATTCTCTGCGTGACGCGCTGTTGGTATGTTGCAGGTGACCCATATAGAGAAACAATCATCAATCTTGCACTTCATGACACATATATGCGCAATAGTTGGAGGTATTTTCACAGTTGCGGGGATAGTAGATTCATTCATTTACCATGGTCAAAAAGCAATCAAGAGGAAGATGGAAATTGGAAAATTCAACTGATATATATATATATATCCTGACAATATTTCCTGATGTGAAGCCACTGTAAAGGCCAATTAAGTACATAAATTTTGTGAGAGGAAAAAAAAAATACTTACACAGCTAATTTATTGTAGTACAGTTTAAATTTTGAAATTGAAGTTCTTGTTTTTTCATTGTTTGAGCCCAATTTTAATACCTTACTCTAAAGATACGTTATTAGAGAGAACCATCTCATGATTTACGTGACAAATTAAATTCTTCAAACAATTCCCTTCTGTTCTGCACTGATTCCAGATGCAGTAGTGGAAGCAGAATCATCTGTCAACGACCGGTCGTTTGACAAGTCATCATCGTCCTCGGACTCATCAGATTTTATGTTTTCCACTTCGCTCACCACCTCCGTCATCTCCGGCCGCTTCTCCGGATACTTGTCACAGCACCGAATCGCAACCTGAAGCAGTGCCAACATAGATTTGCAAGGCTTTCGCTGCGAAGACAGCTCGAAATCGAAAATCTCAGCCGTCCACTCTTCTCTGACCGCCCTGTGGACCCAGCTGCAGAGCTCCACGCCCGCCACCCCCGGGGGGCCCCGGCGGCGGCCCCCCCCCCCCGCCACTCCCGGCGGCGCCGAGTGCGCCGAGACCCGACCCGTCAGGAGTTCAAGAAGGAGGCACCCGTAGCTCCAAGTATCCGATTTCTTGGACAGTTTCTTGCCGTTTTGGTACTCCGGCGACTTGTATGAAACCATTCTTTGAGCTGCGATGGGTACTGATATCAACGAGGAGAGACCGTAGTCGGAGACGACAGCCGTGTCGTTGTCGTCTAGGAAAACGTTGGATGATTTGAGGTTGCCGTGAGGGGCAGTGTTGTCATTTGCCGAGGAGGACTTGGCGTGAATGTGAAGATACTCCAAGGCTCGCGCCACTCCTCTAGCTACCATCAGTCTTGAGCTCCACCGGAATGGTATCCGGTCAATCGTTCCTCTATTACCTGCGTTATTTATTGGGGAAAACATCTTTATCATTGATTTTAACTATCAGTTTGAACTTTTAATTAAATATAAACAGAGTCCTCACCATGAATTCGGTTGAAAAGGCTTCCCTTCTCGGCAAACTTGTGAACGAGTAACTTCTCCTCCTTTGAATAGTAGTAAGCAAGAAGTGGAAGCAAATTCGGGTGCTTATGACTTGCAATTACTTGCACTTGCTTTGTGAATTCTTCGCCGCTCAACGGCTTCAAGTCCCTGAGTCGTTTCACGACAACGGGGGACTTGTTTTCCAGCTTGGCCTTATAGCAGTTCCCAAAGTTCCCCTTCCCTAGCCCCTCCGCGGAGGCCTTGAGAAGATCGCTTAGCTCGAAACCACCTTCCTCTCCCACCAACACGAGCTTCCCTTTCGAATTAGCCTGCCTTCCCTCTATCATCCTACTCATCTCTCCCGTCTCTTCATTCACATCTTTCGCCTCAATGTCCCCATCATCCTTCTCCGGAAGCTGAAGTTTCTTCAACTTCCGGACTTTCATGTAGTACGCGATGAAGAGCACGATCACAATCACAAAGCCTACAACATCAACAATCACGAATAGCTTTGCAAAACTATTCCAAGCAGAATCGCCCTTTTTGGGATCCGAAGAACTTTCATCAGTGCTAGAGCTGCAAGGAGCGGAAGGTGAACCACACAACCCCATGTTATTAGAGTAAGAATCAGCTCCGAGGGACTGAAGAGTGTGAGTCTTCGGGATTGAGCCATTGAGATAGTTGTGCGAGACATTCAACTCTTTTAGGCTTTCTTGATCAAACGCGGGGAGTGGACCCGTCAAGAGATTGTCTTGGAGGTACAATGACCTCAAGGACTTGAGATCAAGAAGCGAACGATCGATGTGCCCAGAGAACACGTTGCTCGACAGATCAATATCAGTCATTTCCAGGTTCCTAGAAAAATCGATGACATTGCCCGCTACAGAATTGTTCCGGAAGCTCAAAACAGAAAGCTGAGTGAGGTTGTAAAGTGCATCAATGTTAACTCTTCCGGTCAGCTCCAGATCTTCCAAAACTATGCCGGTGACGCGGCCATTGGAGCATTGAATTCCGTACCACATTGGAGTGTTGTTCAAGTAGCATTGGAGGTGAGTCCAGTTACTATTTATGAAAGGGTTGTTGAAGACAGACCTGAGGGCTAAAAGGGCATTTCTCTCCTCGGTATGGTACCCAGCTGAAGGGTCATTTTTGGCCTCAGCAAAATTTGTGTGACTGTAAAGCAAAAGGAAGAGAACAAGGAAATAGTTGAGGGACAGAAGAGAATGATCAGGAGAAGCCATGGAAGCAAGAAATTAAAGCTTGGTGTTTGTGTGTGTGTGTTGTTGGCTTAGAATTCGAAGTAATTAAGGAATTGAAGAGATGGCAATAATATTCTTGCGAAATACCATTACAGCTAACAGACTTCTATGTTGAAGAGAAAAACAAGAACATAGTGTAGTGTTTTTGTTGGAATTTAATGTCTTCTGAGAATCCTAAGGAAGCTGCTTTGGTTTACTCCGTTTTTTCATATAAATCCACCTAGAAATTAGAATATGATTGAATATAATTCATTGATGGGGATGCCGGAAATAGAACTATTGAAGGCTTGGACCATATATGAATTGATATTGTCTTGAATGCAAAGATTGTTGCTAGGGTTTTGGGGAATATGTGAACAATTAGAGTGAAAATGGTAAACACAAAGTTGGAGCCAGTGTCTGTGTAATCTCTATGCTTTTAAGCTACAACGAGTCACCAAAACGCCACTCGAAGTGGCGGGCGCTCCTAAAAAATTCAACTACCCCAACAAAACTTGGACACATGAAAGTCTCAAAACTCACCCAAAGTTTGTGAATGGGTTCAGGAGGCTAGGATCAAAGCTTATATGCCCCACATTGGACCTCATGTCATCCACAACTAATCACATGCTCATGTCTCCTAGGGATGACGCAATGGTCAAGAACACACATCTTCATGTGGAAGGTCGTGAGTTCAAATCTCATTGCGTCGAGTGGGGTGAGGTGGAGTTTTAAGAGAAGAGCTACCCCCTATTGTATTGCTCAACTAGTTAGTTTTAAAAAAAAAAACCACATGCTCATGACATCAAAGATGATTTTTGTAAGTATAAATACGTCTCTTTCGAAAAAGAAGAAATTCTAACTATAGAGAATTTGTCGCCAACTATTTACTCAATCTACATTTATCTCTCTATAACTTGTGTAATTCGGTTTGATTGAAGAAAATATTTATGAGTTTCATGACGTAGTAAAAATTGTTGACTTTTGATGATAACAAAGACAACATCTTTGGTCAATGATCGATTATTAAGTGACATATATATATAGATGATATAAAATAAAATGGCCTTATCCACCTCCAGGTCAATCTTAGGATATCTCCCATATGTAGTTCACACACAAAGTATACGTAGCGTTACTTTTGGCCTACTCTCCTAAATGCTAAATGTACATACTCTCCTAAATACTAACGTGAACCATTAGTTGTAGGATAATTTACATATATTGTTAAGCATGCAATCATTAAAATTAAGTGAACCACTTCAATATGTGTTATTAATATTGTATTTATATGAGCCATTTCCGCATCCAGCACAGAATTAACACTTTTGATAGGATAATAAAAGCGACAAAACTTTTTTTGCCAATTTTTAACTTATTTGTATCTTGTAAGACTCAAATTTAAGAGTTTCCGTTAAATTGAAACAACTTCTTGCCGATTGTATAGTAATTTTGACAAAGTCAAAAGTTTATAACATGTAAGAATATTGTAGTGAGGGAATGTTCTTTTATTGTCGTTAGAATAGAAAACCGCCCAAAATAGAAACACCATTACAAACAACAGGAACAAATCGAATTTGATTTAAGAACCACAATGAACACCTCCCAATCTTCTAATAATTCAGTGTCGCTGTCCTCGCCTTTTTGGAAACAGATCGATCATATATTAGTGAAAACTCTGGCTGTTATGTTTTTTAAAAGAACTAGTTTCTCAGTGCTATTTAAAACTTCAAATTAATTCACTCTACTAGCTATACCAAATTTATGTGCTGATTGCAAATCCAAATTCATAAACATAATAAAAAATTGAAGGAGTTAATTCCATAATGGAAAATTTGCATGGACGTGATGGTTTTGGATCAGCTCATCAAGAGTGAAAAATTCCATGCATTCATGTGCACGTAAAAATATTGGAGAAAAATAATCAAGTACTTATTTAATTAATTAAACATTTAACACAGAATACAAATATTTTTTTATAATAATAAAAAAAACATAAACCTATACATTTTTTCTACTTCAGTTCAGGAGACCAACAAATCCGGAAATCACAACCTTCGTAAATTGTAAATGCAAATTTTCTTTAATTAACTTCTCTTTTCCTCTCTTATAGTTTTATTTATTATATATTTTGACCTAAAGAACTAATTAACTGCAGAGCAGACCCTACGGATTTCACCCTGAGTCCCTGTCTTGACACCAATGTTTGTCATCTTCACCATGGACCTTT